>JACDNR010000271.1:0-33165 GCA_013421045.1 Propylea japonica | reverse complement strand
CGGAATGATTTATTAATTTTTACCGAAATTTCCTTCGACTATTTTCTGGTACTGTGATATCAGGTTTTCAATGATTTTTTCCTAATTTGTAACACTTTTTAGCCTTTGTTGGATTATGTACACCGAATAATATGCTATTTCCAGTGCCATACTCAGAAAAATCATTTGTGACTGCTGATGTAAAACCACCATCTAATCACTCTCTGTTTTTTTTATTGATTAGAAATGCATAAACATAGGAATATGATTCGATCTTTCGATTTTTCGTCATATCCTGGAGTGTTTCATAATGATGTAACAAATGCTAAAATATAAGTTAACTTCGAATATGATATCGAATATGATAACCTTCATCTCCATTCGAGAGATCATATTCATTGAATGTCCGCATAAATTAAAATTTTCTAATTTATGATAGTGAAAAATCAATGTTTCATAACCCACGTATTTTCAGAGCTCTACACTCAACATTGGTTTGTCAATAAGAAAATTTTCAATAATCATGCCAATTCTAGAAATAAAACCTTGCGATTGTGAATGGTTGATATGAATGCATCTTAGTGTTGAAGTTTGAGATTGATTTGATGTCGATTGGTGAACTAGCGAGAAGTTAATTCATTTATAATCTCTGGAATATGAGACTTCATATTATTAACGTTTGCCAACCGTCAAATTCGGGCAGATTCTTCGTTATGTTGTGATTACCTCGGTTATTCTAAGTATCCAGATCATATGATCAGTGAATGACATTAATTTCTTCGAATGAACCGATATCTGTCATAGTCAAAGACTACAAATTTATATGCGTGCAGAGCTAGAAAAGTGATGTCATTTCTACAGTCTCTGGGTTAATGGCCTTCATATTATTCTTTTATACGTTTACGAAGCGATAAATTGGGAACTTTTTTTTTTATGGAATGGGGATGTTTGGAGACATCAATATTTTCGTAGTATTCCATCATTGTATAATCAGTGGATGAATTTAAATTGATCGAATAAATCGATTATCTTTTGAATGGGAATAATTTTTGTCTGCAGAATGCAGAAATGTTTGAAAATATTTCAAATTGACAAAATCTGATTTCAATAATCACGAAATATTTTCAAACATTCTGTGTGAACGGTAATACGTAAGCCATAATGGATACAAAAAATCGCTAAAAACCTCCTGAAGTAGGCATTTTCAGCTTCGTGCTGTGGAGACATTTTGATCAGAAGGATTAGTAGAACATCATATCAAATTTTCAGCCAAATCCACACCGGGAGCAGCCAATTTCCATAAGAAATGTGCGGGGTCCTTTATATGAGTGCAGAGCGAGAAGTTTCTTCATTCGCTGGAATATGATATTTTCATATTATTGAACGTTTGCAAAGCGTTAAGTTCGGGCGAATTCTTCTTTAAATGATGAAATCGGTTACATCTGAGTATCGCGATCATATGATCAGTGTATGAGATTAATCTCATTTTAAAAAAACCATATCGTCATAGTTATAGACTCATAGACTACAAATTCATATGTGTGCAGAGCGAGAAAAGATGTCATTTTTGTAATCTCTGCGTTAATTTTGGGGCCTTTTTTATGTTATAAAAAGTTTGCGGACATCAATATTCAGAGTATTGCGATCATATCATAATCAGTTGGATTAATTTGATTTGATGGAATAAATCGATATCTGTTGAACGGGAATGTTTTTGCCTGCATTCCGCATCCTTGGAATTGAATACAAATCTGTATGTGTGCAAAGCGAGAAGTCAATTAAGTCAATTTATTTCTTCATTCTCTAGGATATGAGATTCTCCATATCATTTAACGTTTGCTGAGCTTTAAGTTCAGGAAGATTTCTGGTTATTTTATAATGAATTCGGTTGCATCTGAGTATCGCGATCTTATGATCTATAATCAGTAAATAAATTTGATTTGAGCGAATAAATCGATATCTTTTGAGTGCCTACTGCAACTCTGGAATCATTCACTACAAATTTATATGTGGTGCAGAGCGAGAAGTAAATTTTTTTTTCATTTATGGAATATGAATATGAGGCAGATTCTCTTCGTTATTTTATGATAAATTCGGGTACATCTGAGTATCGCCATCATATGATCAGGGTATGAGATAAGCGAGAAGTGATGTCATTTCTTCAGTCTCTGGGATAATAGTCTTCATAATTTTTTTCACGTTACGAAGCGACTGAAAAAATCACATCCTAGCAGCTAGTTTATTTTCATCCTCTTTATTTCAAAGTTCTATTGAGTGAAACCGTTAGCTAGAGTATTACCAGTTTTGGTATTCGAAATCCTCTCCTAGCTGGGAATGATCACTGGAAAAGTCGCATCTAGACAAAGAGATCCGGGGGGTTTTTATCTTCTATATTTTCAATTCTATGTATATAAGTGAAAGCGTTAGCCAGAGCATCAACATGTTGGTATTCAAAATCCTCTCATCGGTGAGAATTATCACTGAAAATATCGCATCATAGCACTAGATACGTGGGGTTATTTTTGGTACCCCATATACAGGGTGTTTTTTTAAGTGTTTCATTAGACGTTTTCGAGAAAGGAATTGTAATACAGATTCAAAATTTGGAGTTTCGTTTTAGAGTAATGAACTTTAATTGTAAAATATTTTCAAGAGGAATCTACTTCCGGTTTCACCGGAACGAATATAACTTCGTTATTTCAAATGCAACACCCTGTATATTTATCATATTCGATTCTTCGTTCAATTCTACACTGATTTGATGTATGATATGTGCAACCACCCACAGCGGTTCTTGTATTATAGCCTGATTATCAAATTTTTTGAAAAAAAGGTTGTCACAAATTATGGTCCATATCTTCAAAATACCTCATTACAAGAATTTCTTTTTGCGAAAGTGGAACAAAAGAAAGTACGCTGATGCTTTTTCTTCTATAACTTATGAGGAAATATTATACAGGGTCTGAAAAAGGGCCTCAAAGGAGCCTCGATAAAACTATCTCACTTTTTTCAAATGGCCACCCTATAATTTGTAATTCCAATCGATGGCTCGTCAAAACTAGTTAGGGTGTCCCGAACATTTTCATGCCTCTAAAATCAGTAGTTTTGCCGTTATTGAATAAAATTCGAATTTCAGGATTGAATCAAGGTTTCTTAGTCTAACCATGCATTTATTAGGATAGATTTTCAAGAAGGCTTGTCTTTGATTTATAACGCCTTCAGAGAGAACTGTCATTTATACTTTTTGATCCATCGGGCACTATGCAAAATATGAATTACAGTAACAGTGATTATTGAATATGTCCTTCATTTATGGTGAATGTAACAAAATATTAGAAACGGCAGTCAGAATTTTTAACGAAAGAAATCCACATTTACCACCATTAACAAAATCGAAGTTCAGGAAGTATCAAAACAATTTTCTCCCTAGTGGAAGCATTAACCTAAAAAGGAATCGTGTGAATACAGTAACAGATCATTCATTATCTATTACTGTATTCACCCGGTCCGTTTAGGGCTAAGGCTTCCAGTACGGAAAAAATTGTTTTGATACCTCCTGAACTTTGATTCCGTTAAAGTCAGTAAATTGAATTTCGTTCGTTGATTCTAATTTCTAATTTACCTGTTCTACGAATTTGTTACATTTGCCGCAAATAAAAAACATACCCTTGATATATCATTCAAGTGAAATTATTATTGCATGTTTATGCTGAGTGCTTGAAGATCTGTAAAAAAGTAAGAATGACAGTTCCTAACATAGCCTACTTCAAAAATGCAAGCTTACAAACTGTGCGAAACCTGTTCTTTAATCGTGAAATTCGAATTTTAATGGATAACGGCGGCCAAAATACTGATTTTAGAGGCATGAACGTTCGGGACACTATAACTGGTTTTCGACGAGCAATCGATTGGTATTACAAAATTATAGGGTTGCCATTTGAAAAAAGTGAGATTTCATAGTTTTATTGAGGCTCACTTTGAGGCCCTTTTTCAGACCCCTGTATAATATTTCCTCATAAGTTATACAAAAAACAGCATCAGCGTACTTTCTTTTGTTCCACTTTCGCAAAAAGAAATTCTTGTAATGAGGTATTTTGAAGATATGGACACTAATTTGTGATAACCTTTTTTTCAAAAAATTTGATAATCAGGCTATAATTCAAGAACCGCTTGAGTGGTTCCACATATCATACATCAAATCAGTGTAGAATTGAACGAAGAATTCGAATATGTATAAATATACAGGGTGTTGCATTTGAAATAACGAAGTTACATTCGTTTCCGGTGAACCGGAAGTAGATTCCTCTTGAAAATATTTTACAATTAAAGTTCATGTACTCTAAAACGAAAATCCAAAATCTTGAATCTGTATTACAATTCCTTCCTAGGAAACGTCTAATGAAACACTTAAAAAAATCACCCTGGATATATATTATATATATAGTATATATATATATATAATATGTATATAATTATCATATTTTCAAAATTCTATAAAGCTGAATCAGTGAGCCGGAGCATCACCATTTTTTGTATTGAAAGTCCTCCCATCGATGCGAATAATCACTGAAAAAATCGTGAAACCGTTAGCTAGAGCATTACCACTTTTGGTAATCGAACTGTCTCAACGATGACAATAGTCACTGAAAAAATCGCATCATAGCAGCGATTCAATATTCATTTGATTGGTTTCATCACATAGCAGCTTTTGTAATTTATCAATTGATCCATATAATTCAAAATTGAGCAGTACCGAATGATATTCCGATTGTGAACATGACTGCGGTTTGCCTTTCTTGTTCTTCTCTTGTATTACTGCATGATGTTTTAATTCAATGCCAACCGCACGTTGATTTATATTGATTTTTTATCCTATTTGCGCTTATTTTGTGCTTTTCAGTATAACTTTGTTCACCCAGTTGAATGTTTAAATTAAATTATATATGTGGTTTGAAGTTGTTATGGTCAGTGGTGGTGATGTGTGTAAGGTGCAGGCAGATAATAGTAACCACAATAAGCAAATTCAAGTAACACTTTGATTGAGGCAGTTAGTTCCCGAAATGGGCAAAATTGCAAAAGCACAATTCAACAGTGAATTGGTAATCTGAGCATGAGGAGGAGGAGATTTTACACAGACAATGAAATTCTTCGTGCGGCTTGCCACATTTCCACTCAATATCGATGAACATGAAGTTATTTTTCCCTTTTGAAGGATACCAAAAAAACAATGACACCTACCTTGGATCTCGGGGATAACATCATCAAATAGTTTTTGACCTTCATGATTTTTCAGGCCGAAGAGCACATATATTACACAATCACTTATTGGGACAAGAACTTTCTGTTGTAGGTGTTGCGCTGACTGAAATTTCTTGTCTCAATAGATGATTTTGGGATTTAATCGTTGTGCCTTCTCGCCCAAAAGTACATGAAAGTCAAGAATCATTCAATCGGTGTTATCACTGATATAGAACTGTAGGTTGCATTGCTTGTTTCATATCGTACAGAAGGTGAAAATGTTAGAATGTTTTTTAATATTGATAGAACATGAACCGAGAATTTCATAGCATTTCTGTGATATTTCCTTCGTCATCATCAGATTACCAATTCAGGTTGAATCGTTCTGTTGCAATTCAAACCACTTCAGGAACTGACTTTCTCCTTTAAAGTTTCACTTGAATTTACTTATTGTGTTTATGACTTTCTGCCTACACGTCATACACTGGAAAAAGTAACGATAACTACTACAAACCTCATATACAGGTTTGAAAAATAATTCACTCGGAAACATAGGATTTAACATGCAAATATCCAAGTCACTGCGGTTTCAATGGAACAGAATCGAAACATCAGCCATATGAAAAACACATCAGGACATGCAGAACGACCGCTAGAATCGTGGTGGGGATGCTTTAGACTGTCGGTCAATATTTTATCATTCTAAACGTGGGGAGGGTGAGAGTTTGAAATGTAATAAGATTCTCTGTAAATCAGTTATCATCAATTTAGAAAATGCTAAAATCGTATCGATTCAATATGAATGGGATTATTATGAGTCTGTTTTGTGTATGCGAGGAATTCATTTGCTACAATAAATTTAACAAATAATTTCCGTAGTGAAAATGGAATTGGAAGCTGTTGAAATGTCGGAGTAGTCTATTCACTAAAAGCATCAAATGCTTTGCTGCGTTCAGGTAGGTTACTGTCAATGAAAATTGGCCAAATGCTTTTTCTCGACCAGTATCTTAAATACTGATCAGTTTTGCTTCTATTCCAGGAAAGCGATGTCCAATCAGTGTTCAGAAATGAATTGTATATTTTCATTTTTTTCCATCGTTGTCTCACGAAAACCATTCTTTTGACATCTTCTGGTCAAATCTTTCGAAATGTTTTCACCTCATAATATCAATAACCATTTTACTCCAGAATAATAAATCCAAGAGAAAATAAATGTATTAATTGTCTCCTAAAATGATTAAGCACCAAAATAACATTTTAATATTTGAATTTTTCCTTCTGAATTTATCATAATTGAATTACGGAGAATATAAAAACTTTTCAACAGATATTTCTGACGCTTTTCACGTTTAGAATGATAAAATCATTTTAATCGCACATCGCGAACTGGCAGTCCTAGTAGGAGAGCTGGCACGAATTTTTGGGTAGGTATTTGAGGCAAGCTGAAAACTTGTCAGATTACTCTCCTATTATATCCCAACTCGGGACTGCAGACCTGGCTGGTGAGTAGCGGGGCTAAATCAACCCCTACATTTTTAATGGCCTGGCAGATAGAAAGCCCTACCGAAATGATCTGTCTTTTTGGGAATCTTATTTTTTAGTTATAAGTAACACTCCATTAAAATTTCAAGCTGCCTGAAAACATTTTTTAAATATTTTGCAAAATATTTTTGCACGCGTCTGGCAATGTTAAAACCCGATTAAATTATTTGGCAGCTTGAAATTTTAATGGAGTGTTACTTATAACTAAAAAATAAGATTCCCAAAAAGACAGATCATTTCGGTAGGGCTTTCTACCTGCCAGGCCATTAAAAATGTAGGGGTTGATTTAGCCCCGCTACTCACCAGCCAGGTCTGCAGTCCTGAGTTGGGATATAATAGGAGAGTAATCTGACAAGTTTTCAGCTTGCCTCAAATACCTACCCTAAAATTCGTGCCAGCTCTCGGACTATCCGAAGCATCCTCACCACGATACCAGGGTTCATTCTGCAGGTCCTGAAGATATGGTATCGCACTGATGTTTCGATTCTTCCACCGATCTATTGGGACCGCAGCGACTTGGAGATTTGCACATTTGAACCTATGTGTCTGAGTGAGTTTTTCAAAACTGTATATTAGCAATGGAAGGATTTAAAGTTTGGTGGACAAAATTATACTGATAAGTACAATACAAAGTGAAAAGTTGATTGAAAATCATAAGGCAATAGTGCTCCATGTGTCAGTGGACGGTACATATAGGATCATACAGTAGTAAAAAGACCAGGATACCTCCAATTCGAAGCATCGGCTGCTTCGAATTGGAGGCGCGCTCTAAAGCCACCTCAAAGCAGTCTATAATAACTGTTACAGTATCAAATTTGTGGGACGCGTTAGTTCTATTGACATTGAAATATTTTACCTAAATAGGTGAAATAAAAATTGAGCCTCAATTTCACTAAAGTCAATAAAAATTGTTGAAATTTTGTTATCATTATGGAAGTTTCTGTTGAAAATGGCTCAATATCTATAAATACTTTCTTAAGCACTCTCAAACTCGGAAATCCGGTGAAATATAGAAGATCTTTTCGATCTAGACGAGTTTCTGTTCATTTTAATTTTGAGATTTCATTTTTCGATTTCGAAATTTTTTCTTCCCCTTTTTTGAAGAATTTTTCAACTCTACGTAAGTTGGCTAAATTGTGGGTACCTATATCATCTTCTAATGTTGTGGGTTCCAGTGGTTCCACCGCATCCACTGAGGGTTCAAGCTCTTCGCCCTATAATCACAAAATTTCAGAACTAAAAACTGCTCATTCAGCTGCGGACTCTGTAAACTTCTCCAAAAAAAATAAGCGAAAAAATCAAAAGAGAAAACAAAATAATAACGCATATAGCAGAAATGCAAAATTGGTTTTTCAACCCAAAGCAATGCAGAATAAAACATCGATTATGATGGAAGCGGCCCCAAATTTGACTAGTTTTTTAATTTTGAATAACCTCGAACTCCTATTCTGCAACCTAACATGTCGGTAGTGACCAAGCCAGTGGGTTTTGACAAGTGTTATAGAAGAAAGATACCCCATATTTTTTGTGGGAACCCAATCAGGGTAATTTTTTCAAGTAAGTCAGCAGGCTTACCTAAATAAAATATAATGGACGATTATTCTTGATCGAACGTGGGAGGTGACGAAAAATTAAATTCAATTACATACCTGAGTGAAAATGTTTCGAACAAATCCTACCAAATTTTAATTTTGAATCTGTGATATCCGCTCGTTTCAAAGAACGAATCCACAATTCTCTTCTTTCCTTGCTGAGCTCGTAAATTTTACGGCCCTTTGTGATACTGGATGGCAGCCTTGAATCATTCAAATTAAATAATGATATTATTGAGTAATTTTATTTATACACTTCGATACTGCCTTAGCTTTTGATGATAAGGCAAATGAGAGATATGCCTTTTATATTAATCTTTTCTTTAAGTCCAATAAAAATCTAACATTTTCTGACTTTCTTCGCATGAATAAGTCAACTTCAACTTATAATATTAGACATTATTGAAATGAAAATAGCGGAGCTACAGCAGAAATTCGAGTCAGTGACATTCTTCATTCAAATTTATTTGAACTTCAATATTTCAATTCACCTGAAGAAACTTAAATCAGTACAAGTTTTACTTCCTCCTTTGCTACCACAAAACCACTACCATATAGAGAAGGATGTCTATGTAACTGCTATTTTCAACAAAAAAAGATGAAATTATGTCTATAATAATTGAAAAAAGTCCAGAATTTCGAAAAATATGCAAAACTTTTAATAGGTCGCACTAGGATTTCACTTAACTCGACACTGTTGGTTAATGTTTGTCCTCCAGTCACGTCGCGCTGTCAGAACTGCTGGTAACCTATATCATGAATCAGTTATCTCACTGACCAGTTATACTGAGCATGATATAAGAATAGAATGTATTCTTATCATGATACCAGAGACAACCTAGACTGTCCACATCAAATCAAAATATTGTCCGATTTTATTTTCTATCTCTTTGCAACTTGTGTCGGGTTTAACCCAATAATGCCTGAGTAATTTTTTTTTGCAGAATTTATAATTTTGTTGAAAACGTTGTCTAAAAGACTTAAAAAAAACTCGATCAGTGAAAAAGAAAATTATATTGGATAACACTCTCAATTTTAACATATGATATTTCATATCATAGGCATCGCAGTTTAAATATTAAGAAACTAAGTATATGAAAAGTACAAAAGTATCGGAAAATAAAACATGAGATCATGACTAATAATTCAGTTCCTTCACACTGACAATTTATTGGAAGGAGTATGGTATAATTGAAACATTCCTTAGGATGGAGTCCCACGTTGCATTTGAAGCAATAAATTTCGCACATTTCTTGCAATATGCGCATTGTCTCTGTGTGACATTAGCAGAAACTAAGTGGTCTAGTTTGTCAAACATTATTTCCGAAAGAATATTTCGACTGCATTTTGGTTTTGGGCCCATAAGGTGCTCGGGCGTGGTCAAAATGATAAAACAATGTAATAAACTCACTTTCGGATGGACATTTCTATAAAGAAGCCACATATTCACCAAGACTCCATTTATACAGAATCTAACGAATGGCCAGTACCATTTTTTTGAACGTATTCGTATTCGATAAAGAACCCTTACTTTGTCGAATAAATCAACTCCACCCATTCCTTGGTTATACAAGTTGACAAGACTAGGTTGATCCACTTGAATATATGCTTTTTCTTTTTTTGACCATCGCTTACACTGGCCTTTGGTAAGGCAGATCTGATCGATATCAACGTTGGTTCCGATATTACCTGGCTGTTATCATGCCATCTTATCAAACAAGTGGATTTATCAACTTGCTGCAAGACGTGGGTACTTCCACGTTGCTCCTTTTTGATGCCCTTCAACGGTGCCTTCTCCACCCTATCTGATCGAATTGTACCGATACAGGATATTTGCTCTGCTTTCAAAGTTTCCAAAAGGGGGGAGTGAATTGAAAAAGTTATCTAATACCCTTTCCTAAGTCATTTATTTCAAATTATTCTTCATCACTTTTACCATCGTCTTTGTCAGTATCATGGCCATCATCTGGAGGTAATAGTCAAGTCAAAGTAAAGTCAAGGTGATCAAATTCCCATAAAGTATCATAATTTTCATCACTATCAGATATTCATTGATGAAACTGATCAGTTCTTCAGCGTTCCTGGATTATCGGGATTATAACATTTCTTTCTGAAACAAGAGTATATGTTGTACTGCCTACGATATGATATTTCATATGCTAAAGAATATTCAAATTTAAAAAAAAAAACTGCCGGTAAATTTGAGTTATTTTGTTATATTTCTACAGTAGATGGTACTAGTAAAAAAGTTTTCATCATGAATTGGCAGTAGAGTGTTTCTAAACAAAATAAAATAAATCACAATCTTACCTTAGTGGCATGACACCTCAAAATATTTCTCACATAAATTTCAACGCTAACTGTGCAAATCTGTCCGTGGTTTTGGCGAATCTAATAGCACTAACACATAGATACACTCACAATGAATGATCGAGACGAACTAAATCCACGATACACTCACACCGGTATGCCAGATTCGGAGTCTAAACTCGTTCGGCGCTCTCATCTACGTCATTGAGGAGCGGAGATAAAAGTGGAGTTATATTATTATTGTTATAATAGCTGCATTCATGCCTCATTGCGCAGTTTTTGGCTGTAAGAATTACAGAAGAGTTAAAAGGGATTCAAAATAAGGTACTTTTGCTTTCCGAAGTCGGAAGTATCCCGTCAGTACTTCATTATCTGAGGAGAAAAATTTTCAAAGTGTTAGAAGATAACACGGTTGACAAACTGAAAAATGACTTTCAGATTTCATTCGATGTTATTCTTTGCTTGAGCACAATCCGTACCAACTTAAGACAGGGATCTAAATGTGAAGATCAGTTTTCAGAATATGAAGAAAAAAGTGGACAAAAAACTTTTCAAATTCACGAATTATAAGTAAAATTCAATGAAATTTCCCTAGAAATGAAAATATTATTCGAAGTTTTTTAATGAACCCCAATAATTTATTCTGTAGTAACAAATAGATACTTTATTTCACTACATTCATATTTATACAATTTCATTGATATCTTTTAGAATCAACAAACAAAGACATCGGAGAAATTTCATTTGAAATTAATTGTTAGTTAATTGCATTTTCAATGAAACTTGCGATTAATTGCATTATTCCAATTATTCTCTGGAGTTCTAACGCTAATGCAATGCAAAGGCTTCGCAGTGACGTCACTTCTCGATGCGCGTCGGCATACCGGTGTAAGTGTATCGTGACTAAATCGTCAATTGTAACAGACCGCTAGACGTGTCACGACTTGACGTCAGTCAGTGTCTCGTATATGAAATATCATATCATAGGCAGTATTGGGTTAATGCAGATGGCACTTGAAACGCGTGCAACAAACGATTTAACGGTAAATTTGAATTAATTCTATTCATTGCGGCTTAAGATTATTGTTTTTTTGTTTGCAGACATGATAAAAAACTTTCACTTGTGATATTTTAGAGAATATTTTTGAAAACACAGTTAGAGACAAATATGAGATCATTAAAATCTCAATTCAGAAGTGAAAGTTTCATTCATCATGTGCAAACTTTATAGTATCACTTCAGATTGGAGGAATAAACTAATTCAGTAATTCTAACAATAATAGTTATTTGATAAACTAGGTTATTGGAGACAGCGACTAATGGTCAAGATATTTTTATGCGTGAGCGAAGTGAACGCGTTAATAGTTCGAGACCATTAGTCGCTCGATTAAACCGAGTTTATCACGAAATTTTTTTGAGGATCTCAACATGAATAGTGTATAAATTCTTGATTAAAATACATTCTCAATTCGCACAACACATACATTTGACGTAATGGAACTTCTATGTTTCTATATTCCAGTAGAGTTTTGACATTTCTCGTAGTGCCTCTGAATACTATGAGGATTTCACATTAAAATGGCTAAAAAATTGAGCATAAAAATAGGTCATTAATGCTCAATTTCGTACACATTAAAATTAACTTTTATTTCGAGGTCGGCGGAAAAAAAATTTTATTCAACGATAATGAAAATATTGACATATTTACATGAAAATCTGTGCAGTAGAATGAAAGAAATAGCAATAATTAGAGAAGGAGAACTAAAATATATACAATGGAATGATATTATGAAATATAAGATGATTCCAAGAGAAAGGAATTAGGAAATGAATCAATGATTATTGAGATAATAACTTTTTCATTTTTCTTTCCATTCCTTTCCTCTTGGCCTCAGCTTTCACTTTCTCACATTTCCTTCGGCACCACCAAGGAATGCCAATCCTACAGATAGCAGCAATTGTTATATTCCTTATGTGATTTTGATGACTTGGACATCCAAGATTTTCAAAATTGGCCCAAGACTTGAGTACTTCAAATGCAGTAACTGTTACTTTAGGGTGGGAAGGTGATTCCTCCAACTTGGTAATTCCACAACAGTGTAACTTTCACTTGGGTACATCAATACAGACCTTGTCTCTGAAAATTTATTGTTCATTATAACTAAATTTTGTGGTTCCAAATTGGAACCAGTTAGCATAAAATCACATAAGGAACATGATAGATGTTTCTTCACACCTTGAGGATTGCGCCTACTACATATGCTACGGACAGAAGAGATTTCTCTTGCAATTTCGACAGACAGTATCTCTGTAGATAACTGTGGTTGCAGTACCTTATTGGTCTCTTCTAGAGTGTCCGTTTCATCACTGCGTAGGGGGATATTGAGGAATGACTTTAAATTACACAAAAGAAAATGGTCATCATTCTCACAATTTCTCCCCCGAAAGGTTTGGTTCACCAACCCATTTAGCAATTGAGTTTTTAAAACTGCCAATAAATTGCTGGACTGTAGGATTGTCATTGCATCCACTACCATTCTCCAATGGATCCTGGTTCAAGAATCTTGGTTTCTGGGAAATCAAGCCAACACTCCTTAAATAATTCCAGACGGCCTGAATTGCCTTGATTGATTGGAGCCAACCTGTTTGGGAAGGGGGCCTGGATTGCCTGATGGTGCCATTTTTGGTATATCGGACAAATTTCCAACTCTTTATCCTCTCGTAGCTGTCCTCCCAATATCTCAGCTCTTTCCCTTCATGTCCTTCATCTGCTTTTCCATTGAAACTATCGAAAAATGTGTCCACCTTTTTTTGAATGAAGCAGTAGATATCGCTTCGGAATTGAGTTGCCCTAAAAAGAAAGAAAAATATTTGAGTTGATTGAATTAAATTACACAGAAAAAATTTAATTACCTCCATGACCAATGTGAATATGTATGCTGCAACTGTGTGGTTCATTACTCTGGCAGCTATGTGTACTTTCATCGCATACTGCAGCACGGGTTTGAGGTATAAATTTTTTCATTTGCACAGTGACCTTAAGACAAGGGTCCTAGATTTGTCTATTTCGTAAGCTGCAATCACGTCTTCAAATTTTGCCCTTCCATCCATTATCCAACTTTTAATGGAAGGCAAACATTGTGCTTATGAAATAGAGAATATGTGCATTTTAGTGGGGAGGTGGGTCGAACATGCCAAGAACTTTTTTCCCTTCAAACAAGAAAAGTCCCTAGCTCTTTCGTGCACTTCACATTACTTGTACCCATATCGCAAATTGTGCCACAACGTCAACTTTAGTAACCTTTTTTGCTGCAGAGAGAACTTCTTACAAGCATTTTCTCAACTTTGCAGCAGTACAACCCCAGTGAGAAAAATAATAGGCCACTGGCTGCCTAACCCTACCAACATGAACACGAACTTTTGTAGCAAGCTTTTTACGATGATTGAAATCATCTATCCTTGCCTTCAGGTCATCTATTTGAATACAAATATTTTCATTAATTCCAACATGGAAGGGGACCATTTTCAACAATTGAGGTATTGTGTTCTTGCTTGGCAGAGCGCAAATTTCCTAAGCAGAGAGTAGCACCGTGAACTCCGGTTTGAACAGTGATAACGCCAGGATTTTCTCATCAAGGGTCCATCTCCTTCCTTCGCACTTTTAGTTTGAAAGTTTCTCATTTGAGAAACCATTAAATTTGCTGTGACCGGGGGCATCTCTTCAAAAAGTGTTCGCACCACTCCCTCATTACACAAATCGGTAATACCACTAATCGTTTCTCTCCTCTTTTTGCGCAGTGCCTTAACTTTTCGCAAACTGGTCTTTTTTTTTCTGATGATGCCAACCAACCTCTTCTTTCTGGGGTTAGAATTAGCTAATGAGAAATTGGCAATCTTGCGAAAGATTCTAGACCTACGTGAAAGAGGAGTAATTGGCCTGTTCGAAGAATCTTGCACATCTGAAAATAAATAAAATCATATTATTATTTTGGAAGACAATTTTGGAAATGAGGAAGGAAATGTTGAAGAACTCGTAGATGCCCCGGCATGTACCCCTTCAATCATAGAAGACATATTTTCTTCTTCATTCACTAGAGCTGAAGAGATGAAAATTAGAATTGTAATATTTTAGTGAATGAAATTAAATTCTATCATTTCATTTTATCAAATTAAAAAATATGTATAATGCAATATTGGCAGATATAGCTGTTTTATTACCTGATGAAGAAAATGTAGATGAACATACTTCAGCATGTACCCCTTCAATTACATAAGGAATAAATTCTTCCTCATTTGCTAGAACGGAAGAGAAGAGAATTAAAATTGTACTATTCGACTGAATGAAAACAATCTATCAATTGAAAAATATGAAATGTTATCAATACTGAAGAAGATATGTGGAGGAAGTAGATGCTCCAGCATCGACCCTTTCAATTTCAGAAGGCATACTATTTCCTCATTAGCTAGAATTGAAAAAAACAAAATAAGATTAAAATCATTATGCAAAATATTTTAAAAATCATGGACATGAAGAGACACTTTATAAAATGTAATCAATACCTGCTGATGCAGCAATAACCCATACCTGCCAAAAACATAGATTTTTTGAACATTTCGTACACAATTTCTAATCGAAATGAATACTACTTTTTCTTACCTTTCTGGAACTGATGGAAAACAAAATAATTTCTTCACTTCCATCTCACTGTCTCCACGTACAATACAACGTTTTTCAGCCATCCTGTTTTTGGACGCTCGTTCTACTCAACCAAAGCTATATTAACTAAAATATTCACTTAATTATTTAAAATTAAAGAATGTACAAAATGCTGCACCGACTACTACTAACTACAGTACTTACCGAGATATAAATATCCTACCATGTGCGAACAATTCGAATTTGAATTTTGTTTTTATGTGGGGTTGTTTCTGTCAACTCCGATTGCGCATGTTTTTTCTCTTCTTTTTATTTTACGGCCCGCAATATTATTCCAGAAATCTCACAAAAGCTGTTAACACATGCGTTTGCTTATTTCTCACCTACTCCTTTGCAATAGTGAAGCGGAGTGATAAAGATCTCGATCGCCTTCAACGAAAAATGAAAACACTGTGCACAAAAGCCAACAAGCATCATCCAAAATCCTGTGTCGAAAAAACAAAGATTCCTAGAACCCAACGTGGTCAAGGCTTTGTGGACATTAAGAAAATGGCAGCTGAACAATTTAAGGAATTTCTTTGTAGACAAGTCAAACACATCATACTCACATAAGATACTGACTGAAGCAGATGGTTCAACACCTCTACTACTAAGCAAGCACCCTCATGAAAACACCAGACAGACGGATGGTGATAAAATTCAAAGATGGAGTGAGAAGCCCCTACAAGGTCCAGTACTGCAAACTAACAACTATCAGAAATATATCATAAAGGAGCCTCACCGACGATAGATGCCGCTACGGATGCCAAACATCAGAAACAATCCAACATATTACAGGATGCTGCCAAATGTTTGCTGTAAATCAATATAAGAGTCGTCATGATGCAGTTTGTAAAATACTTCATCAGGAACCCGCCATCCCACTGAAGATGCTGCAATCTGAAACAATTCCATTGTATAAGTATCAACCTAAAGTAATATTGGAGAACCAGCATTACAGGCTATACTCAAATCACACAGTACTTACAAATTTAACAGTTGCTAATAACAGGCCAGACATAATTCAAGTGAAGAAAAGAGAAGAGAGCTATACTTATAGACGTAGCCATCCCAAATAACAACAATTTATGTCAAAAATATGCTGAAAAAATATCTAGAGCTTGAACTTCAGATCAAAAGGCAGTGGGCAATGTCTAGTACAAGAACCATTCCCATTCTCATATCAACCACAGGAATTATTCCTAAGAGCCTCATGTCAGTAAGGAAGTTTGTAGGTCACGAGGGACACCAGAAACAACCATGGAGGGAAACATTTCAAAACCAACGACCACGACATCAACCGAGAAATGCAGGACCAAGCAACGAAGAACGTACAACCCAGGACCCAGGAGAAGAAGAACACCAAGCATATTTTGTCTTGAAAAAATGACGAAAATTGCAAGACACCTAGAAACTGTCCATACGAATGAGGAAGCCGTAAAAAATTGCCCTTTCACCGAAAGTATTTGCAGAAAAGACAGAGCTCATCACTTCAGTGAGAAAAAAGGAAATTTCGTTTTATTCCAAAATTAGTTTACGTGTGTATTTCAGAGCGTGTACCGGAATTTCGAGAAAAAAAACCGTGTGCGATGCTAGGTGGAAAGAAAAACGAGTCAAGGTTGCACAGCTCAGCAAACAAAATAGTGAGGGAAAAACTTTTCCCCTTCTGAGCGATGACGATATCATTTGTTTAATCAAATATGATGAACTAGTAATTGTATACGCCAACAAAGTGTGAGAGAAATATCGAAACTAAAGATATTTCGAATTGATTCGACAACGTATAAGGCTGATTGGAAGGTTTTTGAAAGCGTTAAAGTAGATGAATAAAAATATAAAAACTTTAGCTGATGTTTCCGATCCTTCCAACTGCATAGACTCAATAAAAGTTTAAATGCTTTGGCACGAGCAGATGCCGAAACTGACAATTTCAAAAACCCGACTAAATTTATATTAATCAAAGCACCATCAAACATGATGATTTTAGTAGGGAAAATGCTTAAAATGTTTATTATTATTTTCTCAAGATGTGGAAATAAACGTCATCTGAAACTATGACTGAATCCCGGTTCAGGTGAGGAGGAGATGAATAATAAATTTGCCCAGTACTGAAGATATTACAATATTTTATAATTATTTGCGAAAAAATTTGAAAATTTCATATCATCAAGTCGAAAATAAGTTGCGTTTCTCAGAATTCACATTTTTGAGTATCCAGGTCTTCAATTCTAGAGAATTTTGGTAGAAGACTTCAGAAGTTATAAGGGAAATACAGAGGAAAGAAATTCAAAAGAATTTCAAAAAATAAAGAAGTACCTGAGAGATATGTTCGTTTTCCAATTAGAGGAAAATCAAAACCGTACTGTTTCTGTTATTTTAGATAAAAAGCAAGTAAAATGTATCGAGCTACTTCTAGAGTACAGGAGTCCTGCTAAAATTTCTGAGAATAACGCATTATTTTTGCTCTGCTTGGCATCAGCAGTAAGAAACATATAAGGTAGTGCAATATCATCAGGAAACATGTCCTTCTTTTTGGAGCTGAACACCTAGAGAGATTAAGGGGAACTAACCTAAGGAAGCCTATTGCTATTCCATGTATAAAAATTAATTTGGCAAAAAAATGAGGTGAAGGACCTAGCAAATTTTATGGGCCACAGAAACCAGATTCACGAAAAAAATTATAGACAGCCTGGTTGCTTCAGTTGACATTTCAAGGGTATCCAGGTTACTGAATAAGGCAGGGGTGAAAATCAGGATAAGGAGCCCAGCGACAATGACAGTCAGCAAGAAGACCTTTGGAGATTAAAAACGAAAGAGATCTATCAAGATTCAGGTTTATTCTCTAATATCATTCAATGTCATTCCGGTAAAATTTCGAGAAAATTTGATGTTCGAGAATATATCGAATAATATTTATGATTGTTATATTAATCAAGAATTCCACATAATAATAACAATAATTCTTATATAAATTCGAATACATGTAGAGTTGTAAGGAAATTTATGTCAAGTGCTTTGTAATCGAACCTTTTCCCTTTGTTTCTTGAAACTGGGAAAGGTAAAATATATCCAGTCAAAATATTAGATAGTGCATAAGTCCGCAATTAAATCATAATGATCATGATCTTCTTCTTCTTCTTCTCTGTGCGGTGCCTTACCGGCCGAACTGAGGCATAGTGGCCCATTGTTCACCCGCATCGTTCTATAGAGACTCAGCTCCTCAGACACGAAGACAGAAATGTCGCTAGCCTGCCAGGAGTGGTCCCTCTCACCATAGGAATTGAAGGTGTTGGATTTCCTAGGTGTGTTGACCTTAATTCAGTAAGGTTTCCACAGTTGAACAGAATATGCTCAACCGTTTCATCAGTACTCCTGCACCACCGGCATAGGGGCAGCTCGTCAATCCCATTCTCTTTAAATGCTTGTTAAACAGGTGACCAGTCACTGCACCAGTCACCAGACCGAGTTGTTTCCTCTCCAGCAACAGAAGCCTATTGACCTCAGATCGCGAGGACGGTCTCTCAATGAGAATCCTCGACCACCTTAGGCCCACCCCTGCGCTCCATTCCGAGGAAAATTCCCTGTTCAGCCAGTTCCTGAAGAAACTTCTGACAGATGTGCGACAGATTGGCAGCGAAGGCTCCAGACCAACAAATGCTAATCCGGCTCCCCGCCTAGCCAGTTCATCTGCCTTGACGTTACCAGGTATATCCGCATGAGCCGGACACCAGATACTTTCAAAAAGTTATCAGAGCCCTGCGCACGCAGAGCTTTCCTGCATTCTTCTACCAAAAGAGAATCAACTCTGACATCGCATAGAGATTTCAGAGTTCCCTGGCTGTCGCAACATATATAAATGTGCTGGCCAGAGTATCCCCTGCGAATATAATAATGATCATGATAGTTATATACTACATATGGATCAGTGAAAAGACGAAGATGGACAACTACAGAAACGGAGGTAACACTGAGAGAGTTTGAGGAAAATATAGAGAGTGGAAAACAGCCATCATACAAAGAGATCTAGGAAGTGAAATTGAGAAGTACTCAACTGAGCTGAAGATCGTCTGCCCAAATGAAAACTTGGGTACATAATCAAATGAGGAAGGGAAAAAACATTGAAATTGTGAAAATTTTGTTTTTTTGTTTTATATTTTTTTAGTGTTTTGATATTTATATTTATCAGTTGAATAAATAAATATTTTAATATTTCCATAACATAGCATATGAGCTTTAGTGCTTGAAGGATAAATCATAAGTATTGGGACAACAGGCTGTTTTGGCCTAAATATGGCGAAAATTCCTGAACAAGATACACGCTGCTGTGAAAAAAATAGTTGGAATTCTTCGTTTGTTTCATATTAATTTTAATTTCATTACCCGCAGCATTTTCGGGCGATTTGAAGCATTCTTCTCAGAATGATTATATTCAAAGTTCCTTTCTAAGACAATTATTTCTTCAATTTGGTTAATTTCAAAGACTAGTCGAATAATGTGTTTTAAGGTATAGCAATATCCTTCAAAGATAAAGTTGAAATGGCTGATGAGTTTCTTCTGACATGTGATTTACAACATCCAGCCTTATATTTTTCTTGAAACATAGATAAATTGAAAATGGTAATCATCGAAATGAATACAATCTTCAATTTATAGGCTCACAGAACCTTCTTCATGCGGACTGGGATGATTTATTCAAGATGTTTCGAAAACTTGTTAGGTTAGCCTCCTTAAAGGCAAAGAATTTTTTTTTGTCATTTTTTCTTTATCTTATATTTTTCTGTCTCTAATGTAGAGATTCCCGATCTTGAACAATCAGTTCATTCGTTCTATGAACGCTTACTATGACGGTCTAACGACATATTTGGAAGGTATCAACTGGTCACCTCTATTTCAAAGCAACGATATCGAAAGCTGCACCGATCTCTTTTACGAGTTTCTTCTGAATGGAATAAAGTTATTCGTTTCCGAAAAGATTAAAAAAACATATAAGTTTCCTTGTTGGTTTTCTAACGAATTAAAGAAAATGATAACCGAGAAAAAACAAGTTCATAAAAGGTATAAACAGGGTAGTGATATCGAAGATTATTTGCTGTTCAAAAAGCTCAGAGATAGGTGCAGGCTAGGGACCCACTTATGCAATAAAAAATACATAGAATCAGAAGAAGTTGAAATTTCTAGTAACCCCAAGTATTTTTGGAAATTCATTAATGATCGCAAAACTCAGAAAGGACTGCCGAAGACTATGTTCTTCAGAGAGAAAACTGCAGACAATACGGCCAGCACTGCGGAACTTTTCAGAGAATATTTTTCAGGTATTTACAAACGGCCAAATGTTGACACTAACCGAACGGTACATTATGATCAAACAATCGATATTCAGCATTGTTGTTTCTCTGAACAGGAAGTTCACGAAGTCCTACAGTCACTACCTGAAAAAGCGATTATGGACCCGATAAGGTCTCGGCTATATTATTGAAAAGATGCTGCTCAGTTTTGTCGAAACCCCTATGTTTCCTGTTTAATTTATCTGTTAGTACAGGTAAATACCCAAATCGTTGGAAATTCAGCTATACTCGTATCACTCCTGTATTAAAGTCGGGTAACGTGAGTGATGTGATGAACTATAGGCCAGTGACAAAGAGCTCTTATATACCAAAAATTCTCGATACGCTTATTACGAATAAGATAACATCCATTCTCAGACGAATTTTCATTGACGAACAACACGGATTTATTGCTGGTAGATCGGTATCAACGAATCTTCTATGTTAAATAGGAAAAATTTTGTCTGCAATGGAAGACAAATTACAGATTGATGCGAATTACACTGACTTTTCAAAAGATTTTGATAGGGTTCCTCACTGGCTGCTGATCATCAAGCTCAGGGCACTGGGCATTAGTTCACCACTGCTGGATTGGATCTCTGATCGTCTGAGAGGGGGAGTACAATACGTTCGAATTTCGGACGTTTGTTCGGGGGGCATTGCTGTCAGTTCGGGCCCACAGGGGTCACCGCTATCACCTCTTTTATTTTTATTTTTTTCATTAATGATATTGAAGCTGTAATAATATACTGCTTCTTTCTATTATTTGCGGATGATCTGAAGTTGTTCCGTGTTATCACATCCTTACAGGATTGTTTGTTGATGCAAAGAGATCTGGACAATATTATCGAATGGTGTTCTGCAAACGAGATGGAACTCAATGTTGATAAATGTCAGACTATGAGGTTTTAACGCACAAAAGACCTTATTGGTCGCAGTGCAGAAGGGTAATCAACGTGCCGATCGACCACTATCTAATCTAATGAGGTTTTATAGAAACAATTCACCAATATTTTTCGATTATTCGATAAACGGATTCGGTTTAAAGGCGGTTAATGTAGTGAAAGATCTCGGCATACTATTAGACGTGAATTTAAATTTTGTTCATCATATAGAAAATATGACTGCTAGGGCTCTTAGAATGCTCGGTTTCATCAAGAGAAATATGCAACATTTCGGAGTTACTTCGATTAAAACTAAATATATTGCCCAAGTAAGAAGCATCCTGGAATATTCCTGTGTAGTGTGGTCACCTTACTATAGGGTTCATGTTGAATCCATAGAGAGGGTACAAAATGAGTTTTTAAGATGGTTAGCATATAAATGGGGACACCCTCGCAAGTCCATTGATTATGAAATTCTTCGTGATAATCTGTCTCTCACTCTTCTCGAAACCAGACGTCGTAATTTTAGTATTATGTTGATTTACAAGATTTTACATAATTTCATAGATTGTACTCATCTCCTAGATAATGTTGCCTTAAATGTTCCCCAAAGAACCTTGAAAACCTGGGATTTGTTCAGTATCAAAATAGTTTGTACACAAGTTTCAGATTTTATTCTTGTTTGTTCATTTTTTTCACAGAATTTATATTGATTATTGATGAATGTATTATTTCCTAATATTTGTAAAATGGCAGGTCCGTTTATGATTAAATAAATAAACAAATATTGAAAAATGAAAATGATTTCACATCTAATATTATAATTAAACTCAATTGAAAATTCGTCAAGCTATCTAAAGCATTTTTTTTTCTAGATATCATGAACCCATGTATTTCCACGGGTGTAAATCGTGAACTTTGGGACTCTTAAAAAAATTTATATAAAGATCGAAGATATTTTCAGAATATCAGAGAATATTATGTATTTCACTTAAAAATCCACTATGGATATTATTTAACCAGAAAATATTTTTTTCTGTATGCTACAGGGTACTAGACTACAAATTCATAGGTGTTTGGAGATTAGAGAATATCCATTGTTTGCCACTACTCTATATAATCTATACATTTCGAGTGAGCTTGCAGAAGAATTATGAAAGTCATCATTCACGCCAGTGATTAATAGCAGTAAATAGGTAGTCATTATCTTATAACATATAACTCGCAATAAGTAGGTTTATAGAAAAATTACCTTGGCTCTTTCAGGATTCGAACCAAGTATGCGCGATCATCTAACTGACAAAAAAGGAAATCACCCGCCTAGCTGTCAGCACGAGAAACTTTACATACTCCTACCATACATAGGCTTCACCCTCATAATCGCGAAATGGCGATGTAGAATTCCCTCCTGTTTTGCCTTGCTAATATACCGGATGATTTATTAATTTTTACCGAAATTTAATTCGACTATATTTCTGATACTGATATACCAGGTTTCAATGATTTTCTCATAATTTGTAATACTTTTTAGTTTTTTTTGGATACCGTTCTCAGAAAAATTCATAAAACTCATATCAGTTCCGATATATCACAAAGTGGCGACAAATATTTAAAAGGTGCAATAAGATTTATTAGTGAAAATGATAGAGACAGTGCAATATTCTGATTATATTCAAGAATTCAACCCTGTGACTTCGGACTGGTCGATCTATAAAAAACGACTAGAAAACTATTTCATAGCGAATCATATTCAGGACGAATGCCGTGAACGTGCAATTCTTTTAAGTTTTCTGAATGAACAAGCATACAATGGTTGCATGACATGTGCATTCCCAGGGAGCGTTTCATTATTGGATTTGAACGCGGATCTATAAAAGATCGCCTTTTTGCAGAAAATACAAAAGTTACATTTTCGAGGGTGGTCGACATCGCTTCTGCGAAATCTTAAGTTCCGCCATTTTGCACAACAGGTACAACGAAGGAGGCAGAAATTCATCACGCAGGCGCCAACAATAAGAGCAAAAATAAGACTCAAGCGCAGTATTCCCACTCCACTTTTAGAAATGCTGGTCAAAGTAGCCGCCGTTCTATGAAACAGAAGAAATTTCCAGATTCGCAGTCTAACCTCAAATGTTCTGTCTGTGGTTGGAAAAATCACAACAAAGATAAGTGTTATTGTAAAAACTTTTCTTGTCATTCTTGTAATCAAAAGGGTCATTTAGCACCAATGTGTCCAAATAAAACATATTCTAATGAATCTAATAACTTGTTGGAGGGAAATTACTCACTTTTCAAATTAGAAGATAAAGCCGATTGGATTTCAATCAATTTGTTGATCGATAACAAAGAGTTTACTTTCCATTTAGATACTGGTGCTAGTGATTCAGTTATTTCACAAAAGTTTTTCATGGAAAATTTCAATGGAAGAGAATTAAAACCCCGGAAAAAAAATTTCAATCTTTATAATGGAGATAAAATTAAACCATTGGGGTATATTTTGTGTGATATTATCTATAAGAATATGATTAATGTACTTAAAATTTTTGTAATTAAGATCGGAGATCCACCAATTCTGGGATGCGATTCTTTCAATCTGTTTGAATTAAACATTTTCCAAATGAATTCGGAATTTCCGAAAGATTTGAAATTTTTAGTTTCCAAATACAACGGTCTTTTTTCTCCGGGTTCAGGAATGTTCAATAAAGAAAAAATTGCAATCCATTTTAAACCGGGAATAGAAATTTCTCCCAAATTCTACAGAGCCAGAGCTTTGCCTTTTGCTATGAGGAAAAAAGTAGAAAAGGAGTTAGAAAGGTTATGTACTTTGAAAATTATTGAATCAGTTGAGTATTCGGAATGGGGAACACCTATGTTCCAGTTTTAAAAAAGGTGGATCGGTACGTTTATGTGGAGATTTTAAAGTGACTCTCAATCCGTTTAATTCAGGTAGATCCTATCCATTACCGAAGATAGAAGATTATTTGTCAAACTACAGGGTGGTCAACATTTTTCAAAATAAGATTTGTCTGATGCTTATCAGCAAGTCGCTTGGAGGGAAGAATCAAAGAAATATGTCACTATTACGACACATAAGGGTCTGTATCGGTAGATAGAATAGATCACCGTTCGGAATGGCGAGCATACCTGCTAAATTTCAGAAGAATTTAGAAAGTTTATTGCAAGGAATTAATGGTGTTGTCAGTTTTTCGGATGATATTCTAATAACGGCTAACGATAGAGAGGAACATTTAAAAAGATTAGAGGAAATATTATCTAGGTTACAACAAGCCGGTCTCAAATTATCCTTAGAAACATGTCATTTTTTCAGTCGAACGTAACTTATTTGGGATTTGACATTGATAAAAACGGTTTGCACACCTTTTATTCAGCTCCAGTGTTGATTCATTTCAAACCCTGATTTATCGCTCAAGATTGATCACTGACGCTGTGATGAGGGAAGTAGGAGCTCTTATTCTCATATTTTACGAGATGGTTCAGAGAAAGTATTTCTTATGCATCTAGAACGTTATCAGACAGAGCGTAATTATCCCGTAATAGGGAAGGGTTAGCGGTTATTTTCGGATTGTCCAAAATTTATAACTATCTTTTTGCGAAAGAATTTACATTAGTAATGGAAAATAAACCTTTGTCATATATTTTTCACCCTAGGAAGAAAATTCCACAGTTTTCGGCAAATAGATTACGTAGATGGGCTATGATTCTTTCGAGTGTTCAATATAGAATTGAGGCCATAAAATCTGAAGATAATCCTGCAGATTCCTTATCGCGATGCCGCAAGCGACCGTGGAATTTCATCAGATAATTTCGATTTGAATTTTTTGCATTATTTTAGAGAAAATGAACATTTCCTATAAATTTGGTTGATGTAAGACTAGCTACAAAAGCAGATACAATTTTCAATAAGATTAAAATTTTTGTAACACGGGGGTGGCCAAATAAAGTAGATAATTTAGGTGATGTTTCAATACGTGCTTTTTATGAAATCAGAAATGAAGTAAGCATCGAATCAGGTTGTTTGATAGAATAATAGAGTCATCATGAGAAATGGCCATCAGAAATTATCTCACAGGATTTATCAAAAGCTTTTGATACTGTGGACCATGACATTCTTATGGGAAGCTTCAATATTACGGATTTGGGGGTGCTGCCGTTGCTATGATCTTTTCATTTCTTTCGAACAGACAGCAGAAAGTCCTGTGGAATAACTTACTATCAGGAAGTAACAACACAAAGTCCGGAGGTCCTCAGGGGTCGAAGTTGGGGCCCTTGCTTTCCTGATATTCATGAATGATCTGAATGTGACAAAAGATGAGCTGACCATGTATCTGATAACCCTTTTGTTTGCAGATGACACTCCCTTTTTCTAAGAGCTTGGATGCTGCTAATTTGGGGATATTGGAGAAATATGTGCTATCAACATCCAAGCACTGGTTCAGCTGTAACTCTCTTGTTATAAATGACTCTAAAACCCAGAACTTGAAGATAAAAAAGTACAAAAAAATGAGACCATCAAATTGCTGGGAATAACATTGGATGGAGCACTTTCATCATGGGAACCCCATATTGAAACACTAAAGAGAAAACTTACCGTGGCAATATACACCATCTCAGTTGTGAATAGAGTTTCCTCCAGATAGGCGGCAGTGATCTCCTATTTGCCAACTTCCATTCGGTTGCATCATATGGAATCCTCCTATGGGGCACATCGGTTCATGCCAGTGACATCCTGCTTCTTCAGAAGAAAGCAGTTAGAATAATAGTTGGGCTAAAACAGACAGAAAGCTGTAGAGATGCGTTTCGTGAACTTAATATTACTCACAATACCATCAGTGTTTATATTGGAGTGTGCCACATATGTCCACAACAACTTGGACTCCTTCCCAGCCAATAGCACATTCCACAACTTCAACACAAGAAGCCGAAACCAACTTACCATACCTTATCATGAACGGAAGTATGCACAGCAGGGAGTTGATTACTGGGGACCTAAATTTACAACAGACTGCCGGATAGCGCTAAACAAGCAAGTGGGAAAAAGTTCAAGAGAAGCATGGAGAAGATTTTACTGAGCAACACCAATATACACAATTGAAGAATTCTTGAATAACAACACTTTAGGCAAATCATGAATATATTATTGTTGAAATCTTTAAAAACTGACGTAGCATGTAAATTCTTGATGCTGAAATAAAATATTATTATTATTCTTATATTATTATTATTATTCCTGAAAAATTACGGCAAGATATGTTGTCAAGTTGCATTTGAACCATATGGGCATGGTGAAGAAGATGAAAAGTCTAGCTCGATCTTATTTTTGGTAGCCCGGTTTAGACAAAGAAATAGAACAACTTTGTCGAAATTGTGAAAATTGTTTGGTGAATAAAAGGTCACCGGACAAAAGTGTTTTGAATTGTTGGCCAACTGAACCATGGAAAGACCCCAGGTAGCATAAGACGTACAGCGGACGTACAAGAAACGTCATTGCAGACGTCAGGTTCACCTATATTATGACGTCAAAATGACGTCTCAATGACGGGCAGATGTCAACGTCAGCGGACGTCAATTCTAGACGTCACCGGACGTCAATTCTAGACGTCAATGGACGTCAATTCGAGACGTCATCGGACGTCATTAAAAAGGCAACTTTAGACTTTTATATCAAAAATCTTTTACGGATATTCTATTAACATAAAATGTCATTTATTTATAATAATACATTTTAATAAATGTTATAAGTTTATATTAGGTAGCAAAGGAAAAGTTGCACGAGAGTATCGTAGATGAAAAAAAAAACTTTGGTAATAATATCCTGAAAACTTAGCTCTTTAATCGATTAAAGACTTCAACAATGAAATTGTAAATCACTAGACTCAAATGGCTAAGAAAAGTTATTTTATCAAACAGAAAACGTTCATTTATAATAATAATTAATACTTTAATAAATGTAATAGTTTCAATGTCAAATTCATTTTACAAGTATTCTTTAAAATCATGAAATGTAAGAAATCGAACGCGGCAACATTGTCAACGCCGCTTGAACGAACGGAAGACCTCCGTAAGATGCGCAGGCGCAGGGAACTTGCGCTTTGCACAGGAGAGTTGCCGACAGAGATCAGTAACGACACAGGTGTTCTGTAGTAACGTACAGATAGAAACATATTGTAGATCGCTTGTCATTATTCTCAGAATAAATGTTCTAAACGTTCAGTTCCACAGTCATTTCATTCCCTGACAAAGGGTGGTCCTTCAGCAGTGAAATCACATCAACATTTGGTCCAATCGAACCGGATAAGTGCCAGTAATCGATAGTTCAGTGCCCATTTTCTCGTAAAGCAGTGTACAAAAAACGAAAGTCTCGTGTAGTTTGAGAAAGCTCTCTTACAACAGTTACATTACAATCATTGGATTCTTCACGAAGCAACTCGAAATTAACAGTTTCTCATCACGACAAGCAGAAAATCCACAGGAACCGATCAGCGTCATTCAGTCCATGAGGCAGCAGCCATTTTGGATCAAGCAAGCAGAACAGTTACACAGCAACATATTCAATTCTTCGAAAAAGTGAGTCCGTTCCATATTATCACCCATCCTGTACTTAAAAGGCTTTTCTCGATTTGCAGTTTGCATTCAATATAATAGTTTGTATTTTCACGTAAAATTTCATCATCATGTCGAACGAAGCAGAAATTGAAATCAAAGATCTCAGGCAAGCACGGGGTAGACTAAGATCACAATTAACAAGATTTCAATCATTTTTGAATACTCCTAACGATCCGATTGAGTTGGAAGTACGTCTAAGCAAAATCGAATTGGCTTTTGATCGTTTCGATGAAATTCAGTCGCGGTTAGAAACTTTGAAACGTAGATGAAGAAGAGCAACGCGAAGATCAAGAATCATTATTCTTTCAATTGATATCAAAAGCAAGAGGTATTCTGATGAAAAATGCGGATACTCGAAATTCACAAAGTACATCTTCGACAGCAAAAAGCCCGGACCTTGTCACAAATTTAAAATTGCCAACGATCAATCTTCCAGTGTTCTCAGGAAATTATGATGAATGGATCACATTCCATGATACATTTTCGCAATTAATTCACGTCAATGCCAGTCTGACAGACATACAAAAATTCTTCTACCTTAAGTCATGTTTGAAAAATGATGCATCTCGTTTGATTCAATCTATTGAAGTTTCTGATAAAAATTACTTTTTAGCATGGGATTCACTCGTCAAACGTTATCATAATAAAAGAATAATCGTTAACACGCATGTGAAGGCATTGTTCGATCTTCCAATAATAACGAAAAATTCAGCCACTTCATTAAGGCAACTTACAGATAAGATTAATCAGCATTTAGGTGCATTGAAAAACTGAAATTACCAACAGATGAATGGGATATTCTTCTTATTCATTTAATAACATCAAAATTAGATAACAGCTTAAACCTCGAATGGGAAAATTCATTGCAAAATGATGAACTTCCTTCATATCTCGAACTAATTAATTTTTGAACAAAAAATGCTTCACATTGGAAACACTTTCCGACTCGACTAATAAAAAGCCAGGTTATCAAATTCCGAAAAAACTCAAATACACAAGGTTATAAAATATCACAATTGAATAATACAGGCTATAAACAAAAGTTTCAAGAGCATTCATTTACAATCACTGATCACAGCGAACATAAGTGCCCTGTTTGTAAAGAGCGCCATCACATTTATAATTGCGGAGAATTTATGAAAATGTCAATAAGCGAAAGATACAACGAAATCAGGAAACTAAGATTATGCAGCAACTGTCTTCGCCCAGGTCATTTGAAATGGGAATGCAAATCAAGCAAATGTAAACGATGCAATCTAAATCATAACACCTTACTTCACAACGATTCTCAGTCGAACAACACAACTAGATCAAAACATAATGAACCATCTCAACAAACAAGCAATGAACAATCACGCACGATTTCGAGCACGGCATCTCCCGAGCTATCAACTAATCTAGTAACAAACACGTTAGAATCTCTCGTACAAGCGAAATCAAACATTCACTCACACGAAGCTCCTCAGCAACACATCTCAAACGAATTCACATCCAATTTTCACGTTTCAGAACCGAAAATTCTAAAAAACACTCAATTCACGAACTCTCACGAAAACACATTAGTTCTATTATCCACGGCTCAAATAACGATATTAGATTGTTTGGGAAACCACATGTATGTAAAGCCTTCTAGACTCAGGAAGTCAAAGTAATTTGATCACAAAAGAATTATGCGATAAACTGAATGATTTGACTTGCGAAGAATATCGAATACCAATAGCAGGTATTAATCAAAAGGCAATCACTATCAAAGAAAAAACTCGAACAATAATAAAATCTCGGACCACGTCAGCCAAATATGATCTAACATTTTTGGTGCTACAGTCAATTACTGAAAGAATTCCGTCGGGTAGAGTTCAATAAACATGCACTTCACATACCATCAGGTATAAGTTTGGCCGACAACGAATTCAATCAATCACAAAAATCGATGTGCTTCTCGGTTGCAAATGTTTTTTATGATCTTTTGTGTCAAAATCGAATTATATTAGGCAAAAACAAACCTAGCTTGCAAGAAACTACTTTAGGGTGGATTGTCACCGGCTCGCTTAACTTGAACAAGTATGCAGGACAAAAATCAATTTGCAATTTAAATCGAATAATATCAAATGAAATGCTCGACGAATCATTAACAAAATTTTGGAAAGCCGAAGAGATACCGCATAAAACTATTCTCACGAAAGAGGAACAGTATTGCGAAGATTATTTTGAAAACACAACGATTCGTAAGGGAGATGGTAGATTTATAGTCAGACTTCCTTTTCAAAACACGTTCAAGACCTAGGAGACTCAGGTTCGCTCGCATTAAAACGACTGCAATCCATAGAAAAACGCTTTAAACGTGATGAAAACTGAAGAAAGAGTGAAGAAAGAGTATACAGAATTCATGAGACAATATGAAGCAATGGGTCACATGACATTTGTCAAAAACTTCGATAATGAAATTGATCAGCCATCATATATTTTACCTCATCCCGTAATTAAGACCAGCAGTACCACTACTCGCTGTCGCGTAGTATTCGATGGTTCTGGAAAGACCAATAAAGGTATATCACTCAATGACTTGTTACTCGTAGGACCCAATATACAAGATAATCTTTTCGAAATAGTTACACGTCTCAGGTTAAGACATTATGTTTTGAGTGCCGATGTAAAAATGATGTTCAGACAAATTTTAGTACACCCGGACGACCGTAAATTTCAACGAATTATTTGGCGATACAATGAATCAGAACCGATCAAATTGTATAATCTCAACACAGTAACTTACGGCACAGCCTCCGCAAGCTACTTGGCTACGAAAGTGTTACAAGAAATTTCATTCAAATTCGAACAAAAATATCCACGTACATGCAAAATAATTCGAAATTCTTTCTATATGGATGATTTGTTAACAAGTGTAGATACAATAGAAGAAGCATTAGAAATTCACAGGGAAATAACAGAGATTTTAGACAGCATTAACTTCAAACTAAGAAAGTGGTGTTCCAATGAAAAGGAAATACTAAATTCGATTTTAGGCGACAAGCAAAACGAAGATCAACTGATACAATCGCATGAAAGTAAAGACTTCAAAACTCTAGGAATTTCTTGGAATCCACAGAATGACATGTTCAGTTATTCAGTTAATATTAATTTTGGGAATCAAACATTGACAAAACGTTCAGTTTTAGCTGCAATATCGACAATTTTGATCCTTTAGGACTATCGGTCCAGCAACCATACAAGCCAAGTTGTTCATGCGACAGCTATGGCAGAGAAACGTTACTTGGGACGAACCATACCAGCAGATATGATCGCGTCATGGACAAATTTCTTGAATCAAATTCATGCGCTGAATAGTATAGCTATAAAGCGACATGTACTTTGTAAAAATCCAATAGCTATTGATTTACACGGATTTAGCGACGCATCAGAAAAGGCATACGGCGCATGCGTATATTTAGTATCAAAAGACAAGCGCGGAGATTTATTCTCAGAACTTTTGTGTGCTAAGTCAAGGGTTGCTCCTCAGGGTAGTCATAGTTTACCAAGATTGGAACTACTGGCAGCCACTTTGCTTTCGGATTTAATGGATCTCATAAGAAAAATACTTGATGTCAAAATATCAAACACATATTACTACTCGGATTCTACGATAGTGCTTGCATGGCTCAAAATAGATCCAGGGAAATTAAAGACATTTGTAGCAAACCGTGTTGCTCACATCACAGAAATTACCAACGTGAACGCATGGCAACATGTAAGATCGCAAGACAACCCAGCAGACGTTATCTCCAGAGGCATAAACCCCGATCAATTGCGCGAATTAAAAATTTGGTGGCACGGCCCTGAATTTCTATCAGACAGTAAGGAAAACTATCCATATGTAGATTATGATGGACAGCATAGAAAGCCTTCCAGAAATAAAATTATCCACCATTTCATTAGTCAGTAGAAGTGAAGTAGATGTAGATATTTTTGATAGGTTTTCATCATTACGAAAACTACAAAACGTCGTAGCTTACTGTATTCGATTTAAGGGAAATACTGTTCATAAGCTAGACTTGAAATCGACACTTACAGTTGAAGAACGAAACTACGCCTTAAACTTGTTAATAAGACTCGCACAGAGGGCAGAATTCTCACAAGAATTGCGCAATCTCGAATTGTCTCGACCAGTAAGTGCAAGTAGTAAACTCATCAGTCTCAATCCATTTCTTGATCAAAATAATTTAATCAGAGTAGGGGGCAGATTACGGCATTCTGAGTTAGCAGACAACCAGAAGAAGCACCCAATAATTCTGCCTAAAGGTCACAAACTCACTAAATTGATCGTAGAACAAGAACATTCCAAGCACCTTCACGTAGGTATTCAAGGTCTTCTTTCCTTGATAAGACTGACTTACCCATTGACGGCAAAAATTTGATAAAACGAGTAGTGAAGTCGTGTATAAACCTGTTTCAGGGCAAAGCCCGCGCCAACAAAATTCATCATGGGAGAACTTCCCCGTGCCAGGGTCACACCTAGTAGGCCATTTTCAAAATGTGGAGTAGACTACGCAGGCCCTATCATGGTCAAGGGGTACACTACGCCGTACGAAATTAGTAAAAACGTATATAAGTATTTGTGTGTTTGTCGACACGCGCTGTTCACATCGAGTTAGTGAAAGATTTGACAACAGAAAGTTTTGAACGCATTGAAGAGATTGATCGCTCGAAGAGGCAAACCTTCTCAAATTTTCTCCGACAATGGCTCTAATTTTGTAGGGGCAAACAATCATTTCATTGAGTTACACAATTTATGAGAAACAGGGATCACAAGGAAAAGGTCGAAAATTTTCTTGCATCAGACGGAATCAAATGGTTTTTCATTCCCTCAAAATCTCCACACATGGGTGGTGGAATAGGGAAGCAGCGGTTAAATCAACCAAATTTCATCTTCGGCGTGTTTTTAGGAATGGCTTCTGTTTCATATGAAGAAACTAATACAATTC
>JACDNR010000270.1:0-48441 GCA_013421045.1 Propylea japonica | reverse complement strand
CGATGGAGCGAAGATTGACAATGATTATGAGATTGCGCAAGCTTTTAATGATCATTATAGTGAGTTAGGCGAAGCATATGCCAGTAAAATAAAAAAAAGTCCCGAAAAATTCATTGAGAGAAAATCATATATGGAGGGCTCCTTTTATCTAGCTCCGGTGGAGCCTACAGAGATCATCAATATCATAATGGAATTAAAATCTAAAAAGTCAACTGGGCTCGATGAATAAGAGCGGAAACACTCAAGGAAATTAAGAAGAAATAGCTGAACCACTGACTACCTGGCAAACACTTGCTTCCAAAGGGGTTGTTTTCCTGACATATTGAAAATCGGAATTGTAAAACCAAATACAAAAAATGGGGATAAGTCACAAATGATCAATTACAGGCCAATCACTCTGATTTCGAATGTGGGAAAGATTCTTGAAAAATTGCTCAAAGTCCGTATGATAAACTTTTTGGAAAAAAATAAGATTTTATCCATAATAAACAATATGGTTTTCGACATGGGTTTTCAACGGAAGATGCAATAAAGGCCTTAACATCAAAACTTTATGAAAAATAGATGCACAACACCCCAACCCTTGCCATATTCGTTGATCTTGCGAAGCATTCGACACGGGAGTCATAAAAAAACTGTTAGAAAAGATATACAACTGTGGATTCCTGGATCAATTTATGACCTAATTGAAAGCTATCTCACCAACAGAAAGCAAGTGGTAATGGTAAATGGTCGAGTCAGTGAAAAGAAAACTACAACTTAGGTATTCCCCAGGGTACAGTGCTTGGCCCGCTTCTCTTCTTATCTACATAAACAATCTGTTAGAGCTGAAAGGGAAGGTCAACTTATAGGGTTGCTGACGATACGTTGTTGTGTACCAAAAAGAGTCATGGTCGGATTTGGAAAATGTAGTCAAAAGAGATTTCGATAAAATAACTAAATGGTTACAGCTAAATTTACTCACCTTAAACCAAAGTAAAACGAAATATTTATCTTTTTCGTCTGTGTAAAGCTGGTTCTAACGATCTGGAGATTTACATATCAATAAAGGCTTAAAAATACCTAAATCAGACTCCGTAAAGTATTTGGGCATTGAAATCGATCAACATCTAAAATGGGATAAAACATATGATTAACATATCTAAGAAACTACGAGGTATCTTATATAAGTTCAAATACATAAGGAAAAACATAAAAAATGTTAGGGCCCTGAACATATTATATAATGCACTCGTGCAACCCCAGTTATCATATGGTGTGATTGGTTGGGGCGGAGTACTGGATAGTCACAAAAGAAGAATAGACATATTACAGAAGCATTTCCTGAAAATAATTAACGATAAACCCATAACATATCCTAGCAAACAGCTCTATGAGTTGACCAAGGTACCGGATGTCAGGCAGATATTTGCAATGAAGATTTTATGAGCATTTTTGAGGGAAAAATTCTAATAAGGGAAAAAAAACATCAGTATCGTACCAGGGCAGCTGGAAATAATTTGAGCGTCCTAGATCCATGAAGCGAATTGGCCAAAGATGCTGTACCTACATAGCCCCAAGGTTGCTTCCCTTGCTACCTGAAGGAGTTATCAATTTACGGAATAAATGACTTTCAAAAGAGAATTAAGGAAATGGATAATGATTTTTGAACGAACAAAATTACATGAAATAATAAACCAAAAATAAATTTTGAAATCTCGACATACAAAGAAAATTTATGGACTGCATTTGAAACTAAACTGAAATTGACACTTTCTTAAATTTGACACCTACGGAATTTGACACCTACCTGAATTGGACACCTACTGAATTTGACACCTACCTGAGTTTGACAGTTACTTGAATGTGATACTCACCCGGATTTGACACTAATCAAAATGAATGGACACTGTGACAAAGTCGACATCAGATTGAGGGTAATACTGTATCTGCTCACATGGGCCTGAAGGAAAACACTTTTATTTCGCGGCAAAATTATTGAATGTATTGTTATTTTGATTACTGTGCACAGTTAATACTCTAAACTTAACTCTACAGTATTATAGAGTTTATTTATATATGTATGTATCTTGAATAAACTCTCTTATTATTATTATTATTAATAGGAAAATGCAAATATTCTTTTTCAAATAACCAAATATACTTTTTAGGATTTAAAAACCAAATATTCAATGGTAATAAGGATATCAGCCAACTCGGTTATTCTCATAATAGCCATCAGAATGTTACTTCTGAACATTGCAATTTACAAATCACGTGTATTCCTCATCAAATGATAATGTAAAATGTGAATCATTGAGTCATCATGAAGATAGCAACAATGCAGAAAATCAGCTTTGGATTGACGATGATAGGCTCGGTAATGCTCAAGATAAGGTTAGTGTTTTATTCCATTATGGATCATATTTCCTTGAGTCTATTTTTAATGGAAGAATTTATGACTGCTGTCCAGAAAAAACAAATTTAGCTTTGACACAATCTGAAATGAACAAATGCATTGTGAAAGAAAGTAATTTGTTCCAATTCATTGAGAAACAATTATTTCACTACTTCATTGAAGTTTCTCAAGTTACCTGAGGTTTCTTAGTTTTTATTATTTTTTATCCATACTAATATTATAAAGAGGAAAGATTGTATGCTTGTGGGTTTGATACGAGTAACTCATAAGCTACTAGACCGATTTCAAGAATTCTTTCACCCTTAGAATGCTACACTATCCCTGAGTAACATAGGCTATACTTTTCACCCGAGAAAATTAAAGAAACCTATATAACTTCAATGATAATAAATAAAAGTACCAAAATCAGCCATGATCAGCTATTTTCAGGTGCGCTGCAAAAACCGTAAGACGTACATGGAAACAATGTATGACGGAAATGTACCTCTTTAATAGTTCAACAAAAAAGTATTATGCATATTGGGTGTTTTTTTTTATTAATACGCTATTGATCCTTATCCGATTAAAAACGTCGTTCATCCCCAGTATTTAATTTAAAACGAAATTGCCTTTTACATCATTCAATTAGGATGAAACATCAAAAGATATGGCAGGTTGAAGATGAAATCGCCCGTATGTTTATGATCACAAATCAGATCAACAGATGGTGCTGTAGTCATTATTTAGGTTATTCATCTACTCTGCAACTAACGGCTGGATCGAATTGAATGAATTTTTGTTGTATACAGAACAACATTCTGTTGAGTCTGCTTGTTCATAATAAACTACAAATCAACAAAGTTATGTATTCAAGATGTTTCAGAACAAGGTTCGGTATCTTAATCCCAGATAATTTTATGATATAAAAGTTCCTATGGACTATGGCTCTTGACGAATTGTTTTTAGATACAGGGTTTCGAAATTCAAAGAAGAAATTGGTTTTCAGAAAATATTTTCGACACATATACGTTTTTCTTGAGTTTTGGTGGGTTATGAGTATTCAAGCACACATTTTTTCCAATCAAAATTAATTTTAATATTTACCAGTGGGGTCGTACAGACTTCTGTTTGAATAAATACATCAAAAAAATGGTACGCCACTGCTTTTTCTCAAATTTAAAATTATTGACGTAATCACCACAAAATCAAAGTGAGAATGGTATCTGAGTTTTTGAAGATTACTCCATGACAAAAAGGTGGAATCAGAATGCTTCCGAACGTGGATAGAACAATCCAAGATAATGGAAACAGCCCAAATAATCTTTCAACTAATGATCCATTATCAAGAATTTCGCGTTCACAACTTTGTTCCATACGGCAATTTGTTGATTTGATGTTGACTGTATCTATTTATTATTATTATTTCATTTTATATCCATTAGAATCCTGAATCTCATGAAATGCTGCTTTTTCCAGATGTACCTCCTGCAACAACATAATGATTTATTAGATAGAATCAGTGCAAATAATGCAGAAAATATATTTTGTAATGTATGTGGCTCTGACTTTTCAAGTAGAGAATCTTTCGAAGAACATTACACTATACATTTCAATAAATGTTCTGTATGTTGCAGTATTTACAAGTGAAGAAATATTAAGTATTCATATGAAGCAGACACACGAAATGGTAACACTATAGAGAGAGGAGGAAAACGCTTCCACAGAGGAAATAAAAGTAAGTTGGCATGTGCTATCAAGACACATCTTTCTTTAGCAGTGTTTTTTATTCACTGGGTGATTCACCGTAGTCACTACGGTTGCATCAAATCGTTCGTTTATACAACAATTGAAACTACTGTCACTTGTTCGTTTAATCACCGATATTGCATTGGCGGCTCATCGGATCCATCGACTGCCAGAGCTGATGAATCAAGTGGGAGGGGGTATATTTGTATGAAAGAAACCTCAATGAATTCTGTCACTACTCAACTAAACAGAAGATAACCATCAACTCGTTCTTTTATTCTACATCTGATATTTCATAGAGTTGCGATCCGGGTGAACCATCAATGAATAAAAGAACACTACTTTTATCAAATTGAAATGTTGAATCGAGATCATTAATTCTCTAATACGTCATACGTTTCAATAGCCTGTAAAAACAAGATTAAAAAGGGCAGTTAAATCACCTAATGGAGCAGTTCAAAGTAGTGATAATGATGATGACGATGATAGTTATGAAAATGAATGATGTTGATGCTGGAATTTTAACACAAAATGTAGAGGAAGAGAAAAATGAAATCGCTGATAAATCGAATGCAGATACTGACGATAAGTCTCAACAAAGAAAGAAATGGACACCTAAGGTATGTTGTTGTTATATAAAAATGTTTATTATGACTCTTATAATCTGCAGTAGTAATATTATAACTTTGTTATAATAGGTCTGTAAGGAATGTGAAAGGTGTACACAACAAATTATAAACTGAATGAACATATGAGGAAGCACACTGGGGAAAAACCATACAAATGTGGCTCTTGTGAAAAAAGTTTCAGATCTAAAATTGGGCTGGCTCAGCATGAAGCGAAACATACAGGTAAGTTTAAAAAGCATTAAGAAATAGAGAAATATTCAATTTTTATTCACATCTTCTTCAAAATAGAGAGGTATTGTAGATGGATACATGAACAGTCATTTGAAGAACAGCAAGGGAACTAACGATTGAAAATTTACTAAAAACACCAGGTATAAAATGTCAAATTTCAGGCAAACTATGTGCTATGTACCCAAAATTTTGAGCCTTCTAGTCACAAATTGAACGAAGATTTCAAAAATAAGTATTAGTTCAAAATATCCCAGTGGCATACCACTTTTTCAGTGGTTTTTATGTTAAACTTTAACACCCTGTACTTTTGAAAATTGCATTCCAGACCTATAGTTCGTTCACGGAAGTTTGAGCCGTCAGTTGGTCATGACAATTTGGCATATTCTACTGTGTATATTAAAATTTTGGGTTATGTTGTTTATCTTCTTGTCAGATTGATACGCAATGTTGTCAATATTACAAGAAAGATGTATAAATCGCGGTTTCTTACAATGTCAATTTACATCTGAAAATTGTTAACGCAATTCAGACAATCCTAAATACCTAAGGACGTCAATGGTCGAACGGCAAGGCTACGCGTAGCCATCGTAAACTAAACGTTAGTTAGTTTACGATGGCTCTTGGCTACGGGCTATATTAACGTCAGGCCTGGCAACGTTGCATTGAAGCGGCAAATTATTCCCAAAAACTACCAACCTAAGATAATGAAACAAGGCCTACTTGTGCTCAATAATATGAGAATGGAGTATACAATGTTATCTCTTGTATGTGATTGCTTATCACATTTAATTCGTATTTTAGGACAGTACGAATTTTCATGTCCAACATGCGGGGAAAGGATTTCAGTGCCGTAGCTATCTAATGGTCCATCAAAGAGTTCATTCAGATGTGAAGCCCTGGCCATGCTCAACTTGTGGTGCCAACTTCAAAACTAAACAGTCACTCCTAGATCATACTAACCGTCATTTGGGAGTGAAACCTTTTATTTGTGATGTGTGTGGCAGAGGCTTCATAACGAAAGGTGAGTCAATACATTACTTGTCAAGAATAATTTGATAGTACATAACATTCAATGTATTTACAAGGTTTGAGATGAAGAAGTATATATTTAGTGAAGCTGAGTGAGAAAATGTAGGCTATTTGATCAGAATGTTTATAGTTATGTAATTACAATAATCTGGGATTACATTCCATAAACTACTATTGTCTATCATAATAATAAAATAAAAAAATTAGAAGGGGCATATCCAGTATGTTGAAATATAGGATTTTTTCAAGCGACCGCATTAATAAATATACAGGTTTGAAAAATTCACTCGGAAACAATAAAAATTTAGCGTACAAATCTCCAAGTCGCTCTTGCTCCAATGGAACGGTTGATGAAGAATCAAAACATGAGTAGGATACCATATCAAGTAAAAATCTGGTCACCACGAACGGCTGCTGACAAGTGGTAGTGGGGATTGTCGGGTCTCTGACCTGCTTGCGCGATGGAATCAGTCGCAATCCAAACGTGATTTGCTTTAGACCATATCGGTTTGAAAATTAATTATGTTCAGTTTATAAGAAAAAAATTCAAATAATAAAATGGTATTTTGATGGTCAATCACTTCAGGAGACAATAAATCCTTTCAATTTGTGAAACGATGATGGAAAATGAAAATAGTTCAATGTCTTATTTACTGATGAGTCATCGTTTTCTTGAATAGAAAACAAACCCATCAGTAGTAAGATATTGTTCTAGAAAGAATAAACGTCTGAGTATTCTTTTGCTTACCCAGGTCCTAAAAAACTTAATTTTTGGACTGTAATACTGGGGAATTACATCATTGAGCCATTTTTTTCAACGGTAACCTAGGTGCTATAAAGAGGTGTTCTACTACTTGATATTCAAAGTAAATATTTATTGTATAATAGTTTCATAGAACCTTATATAAGATATTTAATCCTGCTGGGAAATGCACCCAATTATGTACTTGATAAGCTACAGAGAACCCAGAATAAAGCAGTTAAAAATATATTCAATATAGAGCATACTACTCCAACAAAACATGTATATGAAAAAAAAACAAAAATTCTTGACATTAAGAAACTGAGAAAATTAGAACAGATAAAATTATAACACGCATAATGAATAATGAATTAAAAATTCAAGTAAAATTAAATAAGACACTGCAATATCATAGCACTTAACAAGACAAAGAGAGACACTCAGAAACGAACTTAGAAGGACTAATAAAACCCAGAATTCCCCGATCTACAGAAGCATAAATATATTTAACTCCGCCCCTTCAGATTTAACTAATATCAGAGATTGGAAAAAGTTTTGCCATGCCTTAAAAATACTTTATGAGACTAGAATAGACTTTCTTTTTGTAATTTTGTTAAGTTAAAGATATTATTTTTGTTGTATTTTCTGGTTTCTAATCAAATAATATAATTAGTAGGCCCTGGTGCCAGTATGTATTCTTGTTTAAGGGTCCAAATAAAAGATTATTATTATTAAAAAAAAAAAAAAAAAAAAAAAAAAATGCTGCAAAATATTGGGAGCTTTCAGAAAATAGAATTATTCCGACAGTTCGACAACTACCAATTGACTTCGATCTTGTCTGGTTTCAACAAGATGGCTGTCCAAGTCACAACACACAAGCAGTCACACAATATCTCAGGATGGCATTTTCTGACCGTGTCATTTCTACAAATGACACGATAAAATGGCCTCCCAGGTCACCGATTTATCTCCTAATGATTTTTTTTTTGGGATATCTTAGAAATTTGGTCTATGGTCCTGAATTTGACAGAGCAACAAATCTTCTCGAATTAAGGTCCCAAGTAATCGAACTTTTAACAAAATAGCAACTATGCTCAATCTGCTCAGAGATCTCCTTAAATAGATTTTTGTCTGAAAAAACCTGACTACAGGCAATATTGTACTGTTAGTTTGAAAGTTCTAGTCATCCATGAATTCATAATGATTTTTAAAAATTTTAGGTTTATGCAAGGCCCATCAGAAAATACACAATGCCTAGACAACAGAAAAATACTCCTGTAAAATCTGTAATAAAATGTTTGTCTAAAAGTTATTTGCAAACACATCTGAAAATTCACACTGGAGAGAAGCCATATGCTTGTGAGGTAAGTCGTTAATGAATTTTTCTAGTTTCTTCATTTACTGAAATAATTTTATATTCCAGGTATGCAATAAAGGCTTTTTAACAAGGGTAGATTTGAAAATACATTCAACACTACATACAGGTGAAAAAGCATATGTTTGTGAAATATGTGGAAAGGCTTTCGCAGAAGAGATGCGTTAAGGTGCCATAGGAGATCACATACTGGAGAAAGACCTTATAGGTAAATTCAACTTTCAGATACAAATATTGTAGAAACAACAGAAGATTCTGTTTATTTCGGATTTATAATTTTGAACAAAAAATTTACAAATGATATGATTACTCTTATGGTTTATGGCTGTGCTTTTTTTTAGTAGAATCTTCTTTTGTTGAGCTTAACACTTTCTAGACAGAAGTATTACCTATGAATTATGTATATACTTATTATTTTTGAGCACTCGTTCTACTGAAACGAGTGCTATATCGTTTTGCCGAATGTCTGTAATTTTCGAATTTTGGGCCGAAAATGGTCTCAAACAATAGGGTTCGACTACGTGATGACGAATTCGTGCTCAAATTCAATTCTGTCCGTTAGCATGATAACTTTCGAAGGGATTGTCTACATACACTTGTACTTGAGATTCTCAGGGTGAGTTTGGTTCCCAAATGGCTTGGTCAAAATCGTTAACCTGCCTGTGCAGGGTGTCCATAATATATTGGCCATTCGAAATTTTTGTCTCCATTCTCTTAGACAAAACGAAACCATCGAATAAAATTTTGTGGCCATCGTGTATACAGAAAATTGAAAAGAAGAATCTTTATACCGATTCGGAAATTCACATCGAAAACATACGATATACAAGGCATCAGACAGAGAATTTTTACCCAGTTGCACAGATGAAAGGCGAGATAATCAAGTGCGATAACTGAATGAATTCAACTGTCTTACTGCAAATATCTAGTCTTGTCTCTCTCTTATCGCAGTTATGGTAGGGAACCCGAACTACACGTATAGAATTTTTAATTGTCAGGCTGCCCGTAATACTCGATTCAAGTATTTACTGTTGCCTACCATACTAAGAATTACGCTCCTCTAAACGATAAGAGAGAGACAAGAGTAGAATAATGAGTAGTAAGACAACTGAATTCAGTGGTTTACAGCAAGTGATTGTCTCGACTATTCATCTGTGCAACTGCAGGGAAAAATTCTCTGTCTGATGCATTGTATATCGTATATTTCAGATGTGAATTTCCAACCGTATATCCATAACAAGCCATCTCATTTGTGTGAAATTTATTTTGTGAATGATGATTGAATATACTGAATGTTCATGCAAAACATCGAGAGGATCGCAGCATCAGAACCAAAGACTTTATTTTTCAATGTGATTTTCTACATATTTTTTTTTTATAATTTCCAGAATACAATTCTGATTGTGCTGAGATATTGCATTAATAAACTTATCATGAATGTCGAGTCCTATAAAAAATTTGGAGGTAATAGCATCATTGCTTCACCAATGAACGAGCGCTCAAAAGCACCTGCTCAGGACTTTTCTTAATTTTTTTTGTTGCAGCTGTGATATTTGTGGACAAACGTTCACGCAGTTTACGCCAATGGCCATTCACAAGAGGTTGCATACTGGTGAAGACCCTATTCCTGTGAAGTGTGTAAGAAGACCTTTGTCTCTCGATCCACGATGATGTCTCATGCGAAAAAAACATGTTACGTGAAATGCTTCCTAAAAACTTCAATATATAATTATAAGACTGTATAATTTTATCGAGATTTATTTTTAATTTTTTACAAATAAATGTGATTTAAATACGAACAACTTTATTATTTCAAGACGATAACAATTCATCGTTAATAATATGGTAAGACATAATGAATATTTTTGGTTTGAAGTATACATATAATTTGGGAAAACAGCTTTCCTCATTCGAATTAAAAGTAATTTTCTTTCAAATACTTTTTCAACCATATTATTATTGCTAATCTTCAAAATGAAAAATATTCAATATCATAAGAGATTTGTTCATAAATGTATAAAAGTATGTTAGCAGGCACTAAGATGTCTGAAATAAAAGGCTTTCCTTTTTCTTACGAACAATCAAGCAATTTTAAGGGTTATAATAATTTTGACATTTGGATTGTCACACACTCAGTTCCTACCCTAGAAGGATGGCAAAACTAGGTTTGCCGGATCAGCTATATTATTCATATTAATCAGTGTAACAAAATGTCAAAATATAAAACCAATGGCACAGTTCATTTTTCGTTTGACCCTGTATGTCAAACAGGGTGTGACATTTTTTTCTAGTACCAATGGAACACAAAAATCTTGCCCTCAGGTTACACGGAACGCACTAGTACAGCCTGAGTGCAATGATGGGTACAAAAAAGAATGAAATGAAATTTCTAGTTTTGAAAATATTTGCGAAAGAAAATTTCAATTATCTATTACACAAAAACCACTCGACCCATCATTAACGAACTCAACCGAAATATGACGACAGCACCCGAACATCAGATCAAAATTGGTTTTCGAAAATATTCGAGAAATATAGGATTTCAAACCTTTATTACTTGAAAAACCACTTAAATTCTTAGACTAAATCCCTCCCGTTTCCAATTCAATATAAACAATTAAATACTGTGGAAAAGCGCGCAAATTAATATTGATTAATTTCAATTATTTGTTATTGAATTTCTATTATGAACAATCAATATTATTAATAGGTATTTATGTTATTTCCTTAATGAAAATCTAATCGCTATTCTCCACAAGCAATTTAATTCAGCAATTATTATTTATCGGGGCCGAAAGGCCGAAAATTTTCGGGTTGGCGTACCTAATTGTCTGTATGTTCAAATTCGTTCATTGATCTTGGATGTAAAATCTCCATAATAAAATTACATCAATTAAAAACTTAGATTATTCTAAAAAATCAACTTTAAAATAGAAATGACGCTTCGATTTGCATCAAACAACATCAAAACGAGTCTAATGTTTACATCTGTACGACATACGTGACTTGTGAGGGTGTGAAATTTTTTGCAAATAATATATCGAAACTATTTCTTGAGTATTCAATGAAATCCAGGATGTAGGTTTTTCTAGATCTTCACAAATCCCGTTTTCTTCATTTTAGAAGAAAATATAGCTAGTTTTTTAAGTAGTTTAGGTTAGGTTAAAAATGGCAAGTACATCGGCTGAAAAAACACAACATTGGGATTCGAGCAACTTGCGAAGTATTGTTTAAATTTTGGAGAAGTACCCCGATATGAATTTGACGATCCAAGAGTCGATGAATGTATACGTTCAAATGTAAGTTTTATCACTCTAAAATGAGATTCGAGGTGTTCTTCGAAATAATAATAATAATATACTGTTACTTTCAGAAACCAGTCGTGATACTAGGATCGAATTGGTCAAGCCAGCAGTAAAAAAATGGAATTTAACTTATATGGAGCAAAATATGGGCACCGCCCTAAACACAGTATATTTTCGAAAACCCACAAATTCAAATATTTCGATGATGAAAACAAAATGCTTAGCCGAACTAATCCTAAGGGTGTACAATTCACACCACCAATCAGGAAGGCAGAAATGTTGATAGGAGATTTTATCAATATTATGAAAGTCTGGAAAGAGGGAGATGAAAGGTGAAATACTCAAATGAACCTATAAACAGGAAAAAATGTTTTGGTTTGTAGACTTTATATGCAACAGTCCCTTACTTCAGCTGTTGGCACGAAATATAGTACAGGATTTTGTTAATTTTAATTGGAAATGGATCAGTCCAAACAGAAATTGCATCAATGGGGAAAACTCACCTCAAATTTACTTATGTATCAATGGAAGGAAATGTAACTCCTTGTCATTATGATGAACAAGAAAATTTTTTCGCACAAGTTTTGGGTTATAAAAGATGCATATTATTTTCTCCAGATCAATTTCAGTGTTTATATCCACACCCAGTGCATCATCCACATGATAGACAGAGCATGGTGAGAAAAAAATAAAATGCTCTTTTTTGAGACTATTTCGATAATAACACAAATGTATTTCTTTTCTTAATTTACATGAATTAAGTAAGAATGATTGGAAGTAGATCTAAATTCAATAACCAAGCTTTTTGTGTGGTAAATAGGCCAGGCCATGATTTTCGTTTAACGAACATCCCGAATGGAAACTTTCATGTCTTTTATCGGATTTTTTAGGTAGACATAGACAAGCCTGATGACAGGTTTCCAAAATTTAAAGAAGCAAAAGGAGTGGAAACTGTGATTGGGCCAGGTGAAGTCCTTTACATACCATTTATTGGTGGCATCATGTTGAATCTTTGATGAAGTTGGGACCAACTATAACTGTGAATTTTTGGTATAAGGTAGGTATATTTCACATCCAAAATTATAAGTTGTTTATTAATTATTGATTTTCAGGCTGGACCTACAGTAATTCAATATCCACTTAAAGATCATCAAAAAGTTACGATAATGAGAAATATTGAAAAAATGGTTTTTGAAGTACTTCGAGATCCGGAGGAAGTAGGGCCTCTCTTGAAGAATGTAGTATTAGGTCGATTTGATAATTAGTCACATATTTTCAATTTTAAATATTTGAAAAATTCCTATTGATATATTTTATTGCAATGTTATTTATTTATTCTCATAAGAATTTATATTATACAAACCATTTCCCTTCAAATTCACTTGCCATTATTTAGAACTCTTTCTTGTACTATTGAGCTCTTTCCTTAAATTTAATTGTGAAATGATCGATTCCTTCAAGAAACGCGATCATTAAACATCATATTTTTAATAAAACTAAGAAATATAGATCTTATCTTGGGTCATTTAATTTTTCTCGAAACCTTTAGGATTTCTATACATATTTTTCAATATATAAGTGTAATATCTAAAATTCAGTATAAGACGTAATTTTAATTACTGCGATGTACAAAAGATTCGGAATTTTTTTTTCGAAAAATTTCAAAAGAAACCACAAAATTTCATAATCTAGAAAAATTATCACAGAATAAAAATAATTATTCTTAGTTCCTGTCAAATGTCTTGTCGATGTCTGTGAGAATTTCATTTTTAACCTATTTGTTTTTGATCATTTGTCGATTTCTGAAATTCAGATGTCAGTGTCGAAATCGAAAGGCATTTGATCGTTAATGAATAATTTGGAAAAAATATATTAAATTAAAACTTTATGATATTATAATCCATGCAATGGGTGGAAATACCAGTAGAACAAGAAAAATAACAATAGAAAATGATAACGCTGCTAATGTTATAAAAGTATCCGATGATGTTGTTGAACGCCTCAAAGGAAACAAAGTACAAAGTATGTAATCTCTGAAAAAATATTAATAGGGGATCTTTCTCTATTGGGCGAATAAATATCACCCCCATGAATCTTATGGTATTGATCCATATAGGTAGATTTTGATTGGTTATATAACAGCAATTTATCTGCAGAACAGGTAAGGACTCAAGAACCAGAAGAATCACTAACTGCGTCAAACAATGTTCCCTTTCTTGGAGTTCCTTTATTTCTGCAAGAACCTAGTCTAACCTCACTTCAAATTCGACAGCAAAAGTTGGAGGAATTGAAGAAAAATGATGAATATTGGGAAAACCGGATGAAAAATTTGGAGAATTGCCACAAGAAGATAAACGATATTATGGAAGAAGAATATAAGAAAACTGTAAGTATTTTGAGAGTTGATAATAAATAATTATGAGGAACCTCAACGAAAATAATGAAGAATCAGCCTAATCATAAAAAATTAAACCAGCAATGTATTAACTTTCAATGATCTACAAATCAGGAACCTGCATCAAGGTATCATCAAATTGACTTATGTTGATTTTTCAGTTGGATAGCAAGAAAGTGCCACTGAAGGATACTAAAGAAATATCTAAGCTTTTACCCCCTTGCCATGATGTACAGCAAGAAGTTATAGCCTGCTATAAGCAGAATGCAAAAAACCCAATGAATTGTTCAAATATAGTACAGGCTTTTCAAGATTGTGTGGATGCGAAGAGGATCAATATAATGGCTGGAAGGTGTTGAACAAATATATTTGGAGAATGATAATAGATAACGAAAATATAAAAATGATGTATTTAGTCTTCTTGTAAATATCAAAAACTTAATTGAACAAATATTTTATTTTCCAATATTTACACCGTCACATTTCAATATTTAGCAAACAAAAAATCCTAAACTTCAATAATAGGAAAATAGTTTGTAATCAAATGATATCACCCCAGGTTACCACAATGAAAACTGTTGACCATTCATGTTTGAAATCTGGGTAAGGGTATTTGAATCTTTTTGGTTGACTTTCACCAGTATCTGCAATTGATTTAATTAGTGAGATTAAACTGCTATATATTTGTTGAAATTTACCCTCGTCATATGGAAGATTGAAACAGTTCCAACCAACTTCTCCACCTGCTTCTAATCCAAGCTGCACAGTATTCGGAAAATGTGTTTTAAAAATTTTCGTTTCTTTATCTTTTCCTGTTTTTTCTTGACAACATATTCTAAATGCAATGCTAGTCTTTCTCATTATCACGGATTTTCTGAACTGAAAAAGAAAATGGAGAATATTGTGAGGTTTTGGTCTCCTTTCAAATTCTGATTGAAATGTAGACGAAATTTAACAGATGCATTACTGAATATTGGATAGAACGAACACGTGAACTCTAATCTGTGACGTCTATGCCGCATTTCAGCATAATGTCTTGTGAAGTGCAGATGCTATGTAAAAAACAAGTCAACTTTCAATTTCCATAACGAAAAACATAATTATTAGAGTGTTTTTCTCACAAGTTTCTAAGAAATCTCCTTTACACTTCCAATTTAGGAATACATGAATAAAAAATTTTTTGTTGAGATTGAGGCCAAAATATTTATTTGAAATATGGTAATCCGCCTGGAAAACTTATATTCTTTCCAAAACTGAAGAAAACATTAAACTTAAAATAACATGAAGCATAATTTCTGAAGATTTCAGTTAGACATTTTAGGAAGAACTCATGATCTTAGTCTGCTATTCCTAATTTTAAAACTTAGTAAAATGTAAAATTTTTCTCCATTTGAAATTTATCAGTGTTTTTTCATCAAATATCAGTTAATCGGAAAAAGGCGTAATCTGGCGAAAAATTCAACTAATAAGCATGAAAGACTTTGCTTCACACTTTGGGAGTTGTTTGGGAAGTGGCGTATTTCTATAAAAGATTCAACGTGAAGCTATTTAGAATGAAAGACAAATTATCTTCATTTAGTTAGAAAAATGAACATAATTTACTTTTTCAGTTTTTCATTTAGTTCTTCCTCTGTTAATTCTGGTCCACTGATAACATATGAAGCAGCATTAAAATCAGGCTCTGTATTACGTTCCATTGTGAAGGCTATGCAGAAAGTCTCATTTTTACGTTTCTCAAGGGTATCATCCTCTTGATTATTCCATATAGTTTTACTTCCTTGAATAATGCCACCACCCAGTGCAAGCTCTTCTGGTTGGTTCTAAAATCGATTTAATTGAATTCTGTAAATTAATTTTAGAATATTATATAGTCACAATATTTTTATTACTATTAATTCAGAGCATCAAGACTAATTTGCAAACCATCTGTTGATGAAAGAAATATACATGTGTCAAATCCATTGGCTACTCACTCTTTAAGAATGATCTTTAATATATTATGAATAGAGCTGCGAACATGATGTTCCTTAAAGAGGATGAGACATTTAACTTTCTCATTTGCTTTAATATGGTTTTCTAAGAGAGTTGGATTCTTTTTGAGTTTGGAAAAATTGCAGTAGAACACACTGATTCTCACACCAGGTATTACAGGCAAAAACAACACATCCAAAATTGATCCTTTCTCACTTTTATTATCTTGATGAAAGCCAGAGACAACTTTGTGACACGATAATACATTGACTGTTATATTTCTGCTCACTAACCCTGCAAGTGAATATTTATTATTTAGATAGATATTCATCCAATAAAATAAAATCAACTTACGCTTCACCTGCCTAAAATTTGTATTCATCTCACGAAAAGGTTTAAATGCACTCATATCATATTGCCCCCATGTAAAGCTATAGCTGCATTGGTATTACAGAAATCAGGATTACCGCAGCTTTTAGAAAAAAGATCTTCACCATCCATATAGAATGTCATCCAACATGGTTTTGATCTTTTCTTCAGGATTTTTGTGCTAGTACTTGCCATGACTTTTTAACTTTCATGACATTATCCAGATCATTATCATTCAAATATTCGAATATTATATCCATTAATGGATAAACAGATTCAAGCTTTTCAGCAAAATTGAAGGCATTCTCTTGAATGTTCATTTTAAGAGATTTGAGCCTTTTAAAGCATTTGATTCATTAACAACAATGTTTTCTGTTAAGAATAGAATATATCGATAACAGTTTTTATTGTTAAAATTTATAAATTTATCCATTCACTAAAAATTGAATTATCAAAGATATATCTGCAAGATGTGGGACTTCACTAATCTATAAAATTAATCTTTTACAGGGATATTTTGTTTCTTTTACTTGATAATAACTTGAAAACTTGAAATTTATACAAAATACAAGTAGAGTAGTAGACATACAATTCATGTAGAGTTTTTGAATTTTAGGAATTTTTATATTTATTGATTTTTGATCACAGAATTAAGAATTAGTCACAGAAAAAGTTTATTTTCTCTTTGATTTTCCAGAATTTATTGGCGACTGTTCTGTGTGTTGGTGACATCTAACGGGGTCAAAAAAAATCGTAGTCAAGTAAGTATGGATTATACTGCACGTCTCGTCCTCTAGATCACATTTGTTAGTAGTATACTCGTTTCTGCGAGGAGCAGGCCACATATTGAAAGAAATAAAGAAAAAGAAACCTCTATGGTCTCCCTATTACGCCCACGCTTCCGCCATTTTCGCGTCATTATTCTTTTTTGTGCTGAGCAGGTTAGAAGTGTTTAAACGATTCGCGAAAATTATTCGAAATAATGGGTAAAAGAAGATATTCTTCAACATCAGAAGACTCATCGTCATCAGAGGATGAAGAAAGAAAAATAAGACGTTTGGAAAAACGTCTCAAGCGGTGGAAAAAACGAAGCCGCTTATCGGTCGAAGAAAGAAGCGTCTCCGACTCAGGAAGAGCGGGGCCATCGACCATCTCTGAATCCCAAGAATCTGGGAGAGCCCTCGATCAGTTATCCTTAAGTAAGTATCATTTTTAACAGTTGTCTGATTTTAGGACTTGGACATCTCCAATGGTAGCTAAACTCATGATTAGCAGCTCTGCTGGTTAGATAATCAGCATCTGTTCACTCCAAAGTTGGTTAAACACACCATTAGCAGCTCTACTGGTTAGATAATCAGTAACTGTTCACTCTACGAGTGGTGAAATACTTGATAACAGCTCTGCTGGTTAGATAATCAGCATCTGTTCACTCCAAGGTTGGTTAAACACATCATTAGCAACTCTACTGGTTAGATAATCAGTAAGTATTCACTCCATGAGTGGTTAAACACATGATTAGCAGCTCTGCTGGTTAGATAATCAGTAACTGTTCACTCTACGAGTGGTGAAATACTTGATAACAGCTCTGCTGGTTAGATAATCAGCATCTGTTCATTCCATTCTGGGTAATTTAAACATTCTGTCCTCCTGATTACCAAGATAATCAGCAGGTTGTTTACAAAGATAATCAAAAGTTGCTGGGTCAATGAACCACAATTATCGATGGTCTAAGAACTGTTTATATTATGAATATTTGTTTTCTCTCTTCAGATGACCAGGAAAACCCAGTGGAGTTTGAAGAACTGGAGGTGGAAGAGGTAGATGAGAACTTGGATCCGGCAATACTGAGCATCCTTGGTACCAGTAAAACGCCTGAAAAGGTTGCCCCAGCTATTCCGAGGCAGTTAGCTGAAAGCTGGGGAAACGTACTCCAATTTGGACTGGAGGAAGAAGAGACAACCAGAATCACTGAAAAATATCCACCACTGGCGAATTGTCCGCAGATTCAAGCTCCAAAATTAAATAAGGAGATTAAGGGGGCCATTACAGAATATTTTGGCAAAAGAGATGCGAAAATGATGAAAACGCAAGACCAAATTGGGACTGCCTTGACGGCAATTGGTCAGGCGATAACTAAATTAATAAAAACTGAGGGTGAGAAGGATTTGGGACTTATCGAAAGTCTCTCCGATGCAGGGAAGATTTTGTCTACTGTTCACCATGAACAGTCATTGATAAGAAGAAACCTTATCATACCACATCTAAATAAGTCCCTGAAAGATTCCCTCTCAGATGTGGCGATTGACGGTTATCTTTTTGGTGGAAATTTGCTTGAAAAGATAAGGGAGCGCAAAGAATTGCAAAAGGTGTCAATCGAATTGAAACCGCCAAAACCAAAGATCCCGGCCATAAAACAAAATAATTCAGGACACAGGCATTTAAACTCCAAGAGTCTGCCCCCAAGGGATCAAGGGACATCCAGAGGCAGACAGAGAGAGTCCCACAAGAAGCAAACGCGCAACCAGAGCCTTCGCAGACCATCGACCAGTCAACAGCAATATCGGAAGCCGTCAAACCAATGGAGATAGAGGTAAATAGATTAGCAGGTCGTCTGAAATTTTTTAGACATGTCTGGGAGGTTTATACATCCGACCCAACAATCCTTTCCTGGGTGACAGGTTACACTATTCCCTTCAGTAGAAAACCTTTCCAACTGACCAAACATGTAAATGAAAAGTGGTCCTTGAAGGAAAGACAGATGATAGGAAAGGAAATTGAAAAATTACTCATTAGTGGGGCAATAAGTGTATGCCAGCCAAGTGAGGAACAATTCATATCTCAAATTTTTTTAGTGCCAAAGGCAGATGGATCTAACCGACTTATTCTGAATCTAAAGAAGTTGAATGAGTTTATTGATACTTCTCATTTTAAGTTAGAAGACCATAAAACGGTCATTAATACTATACTCCCTAATTGTTTTTTTGCTAAGGTTGATATTAAGGATGCATATCACCTTGTCAGCATCAATAAAGAAGACAGAAAATACTTGCGATTCATTTTCAATAATATATTGTATGAATATAACTGCCTTCCATTTGGTCTGAATACCGCCCCTTATGTTTTCACCAAATTGACCAAACCCACATTAGCTTTTCTGAGAGCAAGGGGGCACGTTTCAGTTTGCTATTTAGACGATTTTCTTTTACTGGGAAGGTCTTATGAAGAATGCATGTGTAACATCTCGGCCACCACTCATATATTAACGGAACTGGGATTCACTATCAATTATGAAAAAAGTTGTCTCATTCCAAAACAAGAAATTAAATACTTGGGTTTCGTTTATAATTCTGTTAGTATGACGCTGAAACTACCTGAAGAAAAGGTACAATCAATCAAGGCTAGTTTGGATAAAATAAAACCACAATCTTGGTGTAAAATTAGAGAATTTGCTAGAATTTTGGGTGTCTTGGTTTCAATATGTCCAGCAATAAAATATGGCTGGATATATGTTAAAAAATTAGAATATGCTAAACTCATGGCGCTTAAAAGATCGGTTCAGAATTATGAGGCTAGAATGGAGATTCCCAAGTTTATCGAAGCAGATATTTTGTGGTGGAAAAGAAACTTGTCATCCTGTAATTCATTGAAAACTCCCAAATTCGAGTTAGAAATTTTAGTGATGCGTCAAAAACAGGATGGGGAGTTGTCTGTGGTGGAAAGAAGTCACACGGTTTTTGGAAGGACGAAGAGAAGCAACTTCATATAAATCACTTAGAACTCCTTGCAGCATTCCTGGGGTTGCAATGTTTCGCAACAAGGTTGCGTGACTGTAGCATATTAATGCGGATTGATAACACCACTGCAATTTCTTACGTTAATAGAATGGGAGGGGTGAAATATCCAAAATTGAATGAGTTGGCTAGGAAACTGTGGCAGTGGTGTGAAGATAGAAATATCTATATATATGCTTCATACATACAATCCGCTGAGAATATGGAGGCAGACTCTGAATCTAGAAGTAGAGTAACGGAGACAGAGTATGAACTGAATAACTTAGCCTTCTTGAAAATAACTGAAAACCTAGGGACACCAGAAATAGACCTGTTTGCATCCAGAGTGAACGCAAAGTGTTCTAGGTTTGTATCCTGGCATTTAGACCCAGATGCAGAGACAGTGGATGCCTTCACAATTTCGTGGGAAAAAATTCTATTTTATGCCTTCCCTCCTTTTATTTTAATTTCAAGGGTTATACAAAAATTATCTCAGAAAGAGCTACAGGGATATTAGTTGTTCCTCTCTGGCCTACACAGCCTTGGTTTCCAATCTTCAATTCCTTGTTAATTAAAGAACCAATCTTCTTTCAACCAGATAAAGATTTATTGTTGTCCATTAACAGGGAACCACATCCTCTACATCGTTCCCTTACCCTGGTGGCAGGGCTCTTATCAGGGAAGGACTAAAGAAGAATGGCTACCCTGAAGAAGCAGTGGAGGTCACACTTGCATCCTTAACAAGTTCCACAATAAATCAATACAACATTGGCCTGAAGAAGTGGTGGCAGTGGTGCAAAAATAAAGGAATTCCGGTCTTCAGGGCATCCATTCAAAACGTACTTTGCTTTATGACAGAGTGGTTCAAGGAAGGTGCCTCTTATAGTACCCTCAATGCAGCAAGATCAGCATTGTTTTTAGTCTTACCTCAAGAGTTGCAGACAGATTACCGCTTGAGACGTTTTCTGAAAGGCGTGGCAAGGCTTAAACCACCCCTGCCGAGGTATAATAGGACATGGGACCCAGGAATAGTGCTGAGCTATTTGGGTGCATTTTTTCCTAATGAAGGGTTAGGCTTAGAGGAATTGTCCTACAAGGTAGTGACCCTATTGGCTCTGGTGACAGCTCATAGAGTGCAGACACTGTCCCTCATCGAAATCAACGACATCCAGATTGGAAATGAAGTTATAGTCATACAAATACCGGCTAGAATCAAAACTACAGCCCCAAAGAGATTCCAACCTTCACTCGAGATTCCGTTCTACAATGAAGACCATACCATATGTCCAGCTAGAGCGCTGAAGTGTTATTTAGATAAAACGAAACACTTGAGATCATCTAATTCTAATAGATTGTTCATATCCTTTAAGAAGCCACATGACACTGTAACAAGCCAAACAATCAGTAGATGGATTAAAATTACCTTAGGAAAAAGCGGTTTGGACATCAACACCTTCAGTGCTCATTCAACAAGGCATGCTTCTACATCGGCAGCTTTGAGGAGAGGAATCAGTCTGGATATAATCAGGAAAACTGCAGGATGGACGTCAACTTCAAGCACTTTTGCTAGATTTTATAATAGGCCATTGACCGAGGACAATGCTTTTGCAAGAGCTATACTTAACACTAGAAACTAGGTTTGTGTTTTGAAATAAATAGTTAAAGTCTTTCAAGTTTTTTAAAAAAAAAAAAAAAAAGGTAAAAATCTTATGTTGCTAATTCTTTTAACATCGACTACAAATGTGATCTAGAGGACGAGACGTGCAGTATAATTTAGGGATTAAACGAACTTACCTGTAAGTGAAGTTCAATCCAAATTATACGAAGCGTCTCGTCCGAATAGATCACACCCCTCCCTCCCCACAAAATCCCAGATTTTGTATTTCCCGCTGCAACATAAGACAGCTTTGAAAAATAATGACGCGAAAATGGCGGAAGCGTGGGCGTAATAGGGAGACCATAGAGGTTTTTTTCTTTATTTCTTTCAATATGTGGCCTGCTCCTCGCAGAAACGAGTATACTACAAATGTGATCTATTCGGACGAGACGCTTCGTATAATTTGGATTGAACTTCACTTACAGGTAAGTTCGTTTAATCCCTAAATTCTATTTTTCCCCTCAGACTCTTAGGAAAAATAGAATCCCAGTTACTTGACTACGAACTTTTTTTTGAAACGCACGATAGTAAAGATCGTAGATTAAAAATTAAATAGTCCTCTCTCCGTAGTTATCATATCTGTGAGCAATAATACAGGTCTCTATAAATGATTGTAACAGCGCGCATTGGGCTTTGGATTATTTATATTACTTGTTACGCATGATAGGGTGTCGATTTAAGTGGCAAGAATTATCAATTTCAAAGATAGATAGAAATAAATAGAGGGAGAGATTTGATAAATGTTGGTTGAGTTTGCAAAAAAGCAGCAAAATGAGAATAATCCAAAGCCAACTGCGCTGTTACAATCATTTATGAAGACCCCGTATATCGTGCGTTCAAAAAAATTCTTGGTCAAGTAAGCTGTGTATTCTATTTTCCCTAAGAGTCTATGAGAGGAAAAAGATAATCCACAGCTTACTTGACCACGAATTTAACTCTTGGAAGTACCATAAGAGTAGCCCATGGAGGTACCTCCATGGAGTAGCCAACTGCTCAAAAAACGCAGAAAACCACTACCCTTTTTTATGCAATAAAACAACTCTTATTCTAAAGCTTAAAACTCGATGAGTATATTCTGAAAATTTTAAACGTCATGAAGGTTTTACTCAATTATTTTTGAATTCTTCGAACAATTGTGACAAAAATCTCATCTGCCTCTTTTCGTGTGGGGAGCCGTTTTTAAGTAAAAAAATATTTACAATTTACCCTTTTTTATCTTTGAAAGTAGCTTCTTGCATTTCAGCCAAGTATGATAAATGATATGATGATTTTATATGGGTTTCAAACGATTCAATCAAACTTTCACACAAGAAACCTTTTATTTGAATTATAATATATAATTTATCTTCTGTCAGTTGATCCTGACCCTCTTTTGCCGGAAATAAAGATGTTTGGCATTTTGTACCAATAAACCTGTCAGCTTCACCTTTGAGACCATATTTAGCAACTTTCTTGCAATAGCACGATGTGCGATTTTCGCCCAATTTCTTTTTAGTCTGGAAAAAAAAGGAATGATTGATTATAACAACTGAGGATAAAAATTGCTGTAAAATGTATATGAGAAATATATACCCTGTTCGGATAATATAAGCACAAAGTAGGCCATGGAATTTGGCATATATTATTCCACTGTGTATATATTAACATTTAGGTTATGTTATTTTCTTGTGAATATCACAAAAGAGTTGCATAAGCCGAGGATTTCTCACAATGTCAACTTACATCTGAAGATTGACAAATTGATACCGCAATTCAGATATGTATTATTATGTTCTGTGTTCAGACAGTTCTAAATCATAGATTTATAATACTAACTAGATAGCGAACATGTCAAAAATTTGAGGCAAACGGCGGCCATTTGCAGTTTGGAGTGAAATTGACTAATTTGAGAGTTGTCAATTTTTCAACGAACTGAAAATTAGAATTAGCGAGGTTATACCGTTTTTGAGGAAATATTGTGTATAATCATCATAATGGTACATTATTTTAATAACTAATCACACGAATCGAAAAAAAATTATTTGATATAGACCGAAATGTCAGTGTTCACAGAACACTAATATACAGAGTTCGTTTTTCATAATTTCTTTCAAAGGAACGTCTATGTTTCAATCAAAATTCGAGCACAAATGGCATAAAACATCAAAATATTTGTGGTTCAATCCAAACTGCAAATGGCGGCGATTTGCCTCACTTTTTCTACGTGACAGTAAGGAAGTTCGACGTCCAGTTAGTATTATAGGTCCATGTTCTAAATACCTAACGACAGGAAGATTGAAATTTACTTTACAGATTTACTACTGAATTGAAAAAAAAAATCATTGTTGAACAATGGAAATAATTATTGTAAACATATTAGAGATTTATCATTTTCATTAGGGAATTCTTTGTATACTCACAGCGAGGTCTTTAATACCCAGATCTCCTCTGGAAGGTTTGACAATTTTCTTCAACTTGGATCTGAAAATCATCAACATCCATTCTCATTTTTTAGCAATAAACTTCTTAGCCTGTTTGGTCTTCGTGAAGTGAGCATTCTTAGTATCAGACATATCTACACCAAGATTTTCCATATCCTCTTCAATTTAGACACCATTCTGAAATTGTTTCATGATGAATAACAGAGATTTGAAAGGAAATTATTAAAAAAAGTGTTCGTTGAATATATGTTATATATATTTACCTTTCCCTGGCTCTAGGGCCAGCAGTTCTTGGTATGGTGGCTTCTTATTTTGCTTATTGACTCTAGCTTCTTCTTTCATGATTGCTCTCTTGTGCCTAATTTTCAGTGCCAAAATCCTTATTTCTAGAGCATTTGGTCCATCTCAAATTTAGGTAGTTGATACATCCTGTACTCTCCCTCAAAGCCTCTTATCCTTCAATTTTCAAGTTTTTCGAAAAGATGGGGATCAATAAAATCTGCAACGTTATGACCATTCCAGAATTCCGGTATATAAATCCCAAGTTCATCTTCTGGAATTCGGTGTAAGTTTTCTTAAGATCAAGCACATAATCATCTCCAAGTTCAACTTCCCAATCTCTTCCAACTTTCTCTTCTTAGTTTCTAATTTTCCTTGCTTTTTAGCCAAAACATTGGCAGGTATAACAGGAGGGCGTTTGCTTCATCTCTTGGTTTTGGAAATGCAACATGTAATCGGTTCAAAATTCCATCGACCTGAGTTGAAAAAAATATGTTTAAAATGAAGGCAAAAAAAGCAACAAATAAGTTATTAATTAAAAATAATAGATTACCTTTTTGTTCTCATTTTTTCGTCAACTTTAAAAGTCAAAAGTGTCTCACATGCCTCAATTTTACATCATTATCCAGTTTCATTTACTGTTGACATCTCGAATACAGGTATCTTTTCATTCTCAAAAGCTCTCAAAAGTTCCCTCTTCTCAGTAGGCAACTCATCCAAGCCAAGATATCTGATTTATTAACTACATCATCAGTGGTTTCCTAACAAACATTGGCTTTATATATCAAATAGGTGTATTTGTTCTTGAAGCTGTGTCCACACTGTTCTGACAAGTCCATAAAATAAAGAATACGGCACGTAGATGAACTAATGCTGCAATGGCCTGCATTCAATGGCATTTCTTCTTCTAGAGGATGATCCAAATTCCAGTGTATCAATCACTTGGTATCGTAGGTATTTAAAATCAGTATGTCCAACATAAAAGAGATTTGGTGGTAAAAGCATATGGTTGAACTTCTACTTCGTCTTGTAATTTATTCATAAAAGATGATTTACCTACATTTGGAAAACTAAAAAAAATATTTATATAGATTCTTCAACTACAGTTCAGAGATACTTACCGCATAAGACAATGGTTCTTGTATATGGATCAATTGAAGGCATACGTGCCAAATGCTGTCTGACCTGTTCTAAATATTTAAATTTGCAGCTTGACGAGCGATTATTTTTGACATCCTGCCAAGTGCTGCTTTTTAAGTTGTTTTGCAACGATATAGGAGAATCTGCATACTTGATGAACTTGACATGCTCCTTAGCAACACTGTAAAAAAAAACGTTGAGAAAAGTCATATTCATATCTTGCAATATATTATCATTTAAGTTCAAATCCCTTACTTATCGCTAAGATGTCTAGCTGTATTGATTTGTCCCAAAGAAATCTTGTAATGATCCTGATCGTATAAAACATTCATAAGATCAGCGTAGGAAAGGATGCAAACTGATCCAATTTTGGGAATTCATTCAAAATTTGTGTTCAGACGGTCGTGATAAGATTGTTGACAAAAATTCAACCTTCAACGTATAGGAAATTACGAATCCTGGTATCTTATATTGTTTATGGACAACTGTCGGGGTTTTCCTTTGAGTTTTTGATAAAATTATATCCGTGAAATCCTAAATGACGTTAGTTCAGATTAATAATGTTATGTTATTATTTTGCTAATTAACTTTTTACCTTAGCTGTGGGAACAACAGCTATATTCTTGAATTGTATGTTGTAGCCATTTCTGTAATATTTATGATATATTCTGAAAACTATGTAAAGTTGTAATGTTGCACATTGAATGTTGTTGATCACATTCAACGTGCTCCAGAAAAAGGTTAGAACCATAGAGGTGTATGAAATATGTAAAAGAAAAGAGTAATGTCAGTGTCAGCAACACAAGAACTTTAAATAAATATTGATTGAAATTTGAAAAGTGATTGAATAAAAAAAAACGCAATAGTTCAAAAGCCAAGAATCTAGTGTAAAATTTAAATAGTTGGGCACACTGTATACACCAGGCTGACGTTTGTATTGTTGTCATTTTTTGACAGCTTTTGACATTTTTCGTTATGTTAGCAAATGCAATGGGTTCGTGCACGTTTGACAACTGACAGCACATCGGAGGTATAACAACCCCACTTTTCCTATGTAAATCATAGCAAAACAACGAGAGATTTTGGTTTTTCTCAAGTTTTTCAGTTGATTTATTGCTTCTTTGGACTGAAAAATCGTGAAAATGGACTTTCAAATTGTTTAATAAGTTCAGATCATATTATGGGTCATTCACCCTTATCTACTGCAGAAGATTTATCTACCTATCTAATGTGTCTTATTCCGATGATAAAATGTATCCTGATATTATTATCCATTAAATCAAGAAGACAAAGAGATTAGCCAGTTTCAGGATTCATATTTGGACTTAAAGGAGGAAATATAGAACATTATTGGATGTATTTCCAATTCACCCGTTAGAGAAAGGAGATGAAGAGTACTTGTTAATGGACAAAATTGTTGTGATAACTTGAGTTTTTATAAATATATGCCCTGAAATCATATCACTGGATTAAAAATTATCTGGATGTTCTTCAATTTGCAGTATATCTTTTGTTTTTTATATGAGACAAGTAAAAGGTAACTGCTATCTCCGCTTTTCAATATTTTATAGAATATAGCATAAACATACTTACTAATAACTCTGTATTTAAAATTTTTACAATTACTTATTAGATAATTAAGTTTTTATTCATACAAGACACTATAATTTGTGGGTTTTGTATTGAACGATGAATGTTTCACTCTTGACAAAATTTTTTTTTAATGTGTGTTTAAGGAAATCGTTTTCTACGTTGTGAATAATTGAAATTTAGTTGTTAATTTTGATAAAGTCCTTCATTTTGTAAATAAAATCATCATGGAATTCATGGGCTTTCATTTCAATAAACAAATATGATAATTTTTCTTCTTTCCATTATTGAAGAAATAAATATTATAATATCATATGATTCACTGCAGCAGCATTCATTCTATTGTTTCCACTGAATAACGATATATCAGGATACATTTTATTTCTGAGAAAAAGCCAAGTTATATGGATAAATATCTCCTTCTACAGTTGAGAAGGGTGAACACCCAAAACTGATATTTTTCCACATATCGTCCTCGATGAATATGATCTGAACTTATTAAACAATTTGAAAGGTCCATTTTCACGATTTTTCAGTCCAAAGAAGCAATAAATCAACTGAAAACTTGAGAAAAACCAAAATCTCTCGTTGTTTTGCTATGATTTACATAGGAAAAGGGGGGTTGTTATACCTCCGATGTGCTGTCAGTTGTCAAACGTGCACGAACACAATCTCTTGTCAGATTGATACGCAATGTTTGTCAATATTGCATTGAGTTCTCTGATAACTCGCAAGCTCCTCGGACGAGGCCGGGTACATTCGGCAACGTTGACTTTATTTTACGTTATTACAACAAATACTGCCAACTTCAGATAAATAAACAAACGCCTACTATGCGCTCAAACTTTCGTGAACGGACTATAGTTGATGACAAATTCATACTTTTCTAAAATAAATAAAAGAAGGTTTTTTCTACCTACTCACAAATCACGTGATTCCAGACAATGTGCTGCAGTTAAAACATGTTGATAGGTTATCAAGGATCCTCCACACACCCATTCTTTCTCGTTTTCTCCACCATATCCAAGAACTGCCTATAGATGGGAATAAATACAATTATTTCAATTTAAATAATAATAAATTCAAGAAATATGAAAACAAAAAATTAATTCAATTTGTGAGAACTTGTTTGTATTGTTTTTTTGGCTATTTCCATAATTTTCGCCCCGCATTCGTTAACCGTCATTAGGAAACCCACTTAGGACTTTCCTTCTAATTTTGAAACTACAATGGAACTTCCCTATAACGAAAGCGCTAAATCCGCAAAAAATTCGTTATAAAGAAATTTCGTTATACAGAAAATTTTTTTCTATAGTCGGCATTGTCGCGGTCGACTTTACTGATAAATTTAAGTTTATCATTCAAACTTAACCCCTTCAGACCCGGCGTACATCGGTATGTACACAAGCTTTTATCGCTTGCAAATCGCTTCTTTTAGTGTAGTAGTACATTTTGCACCATTTGTGCATTCCCGTGGACTCATCCCTCATCGACTGTAAGAGCCACTAGCACCATCTGTCAGAAATACGAACATATAGGAACGATTCGCGGCATAAACTTAACCTCAAGCTTCTAGTTACGGTGAGTGTCATTTCATTTCCATATTTCCTTGTTTTTTCAATGTTATAAGAAAGAAATTGCATGTACTATTTGAAAAAATATAAGAACCGATATACTAATGAAGAATAAAGTGAATTCAGTAATTTGCCTCTTATCTATGAAATTTCGATCCAAAGTTGATGTACATCGGTATGTACAATCGGCTCCTACTATTGCTGATGATATACACGGAGATGTTACATATGGTATCAGGTTTAGTATGACACATTCGTTGAATTTTTTCAGATATATGTTGATGGATAAAAAATGAATAAGATGAAAAAGAAATATCACCTGGATAGATCTGAAGATGAGGAAGAACTCATAAATTGATAAATAATGGGGGTATATCTGATATTGGAGAGATTGAAATGGATGACGAGGAAGATGAGTTAGTACAAAGTGTGCAATCAACCTACAATAAGACCAGGAAATGATATATTCCTTGGAATGATCACTCAGATCAAGATGTAATAGGAGAAAATCTAGATGAATCCAGTAGTGATGAAGAGTCACTGGCCACATTGGCGCCCGAGATCATCTCTGATAAGAAAAAACTAAAATAGATTGGGACGAAAACAAGATTCCCGACTATTGATATTCAGTGGAATCCCGAGAAAATAATATAAGTGCTACAGAGCCTCTTTCTCCACTGGAATATTTCTTGAGATATGTATATATAAATAAATTTTGAACTTTTGCATTGTTGCATTGTATCCCTGTTTCATACCATATGTACATATAGATGTACATTCTATTTTGAAAAAATGAAGATACAAAAAACATTACAAGATGCATAAACTACTCAATAAAGGCCTCTGAAGGGAAAATCAACCCAAAATATTTTTTTCTATACACCACATAATTCAGGTCTGAAGGGGTTAAGCACTTCCTTTCAGACATTTTCGCACAACTTTTCACACTAGCGTAATGGTTAGATTGAAAGCAAACAGCCAGTGGTTATTTTAAAACTGTTTCAGAAGGATCTCTCTGCCCGCCGTAATGATTTAGTTTAAAGTCGAGATTTATTACGTACGTCCGGAAAAATTTCGGAAAAACCCACCCAATACCCATTCAAAGAGTGATGTTCTTTGAATATTTCGTTATAGAGAGAATTTACTTCGTTTTAGAGGGTGTTTTCTACATGAAATTTGGATTCAAGGTGCAATGTCTTGTACGAAATTCGTTATACAGACGTTCATTACTGAGAGATTCCACTGTATTTGTAACGATTGCTTTTTTAATTACAAGTCTTAAGAGTATTTCCTGAAGACGGCTGGCGAATAATGACCGATTCGTTAAATAACAGAGGCGAAAATGACGGAAAAGATGTTATTTCGAATGAAATATTACTTACCATATGTGGAAATTCTTGTGCTAAAGAAAGTTCACCACCTACACCCACTGTATGGATTCCTTCACGGCGGGGATAATACTCTGAACATCCTGAAAAATCTCTAATGTATAAAAAGGTCCAAATTATACTTGAAATAAGTTAAAGTTTGAAATACCAAATTTTTCAGGCGAGAACCAATGCTATATCGATCTGAAATATTATGGTATGACCACAAAATGATAACATTTTCAATCTGCCATCAGATAAAAAATATTTTCAGAGCTGCGGTGTTGCCGGTTATATGAAAAAGTACTACCAACTAAGAAATTCAATATGCGGCACCCTGTATATTATAGCAGATTTTGTAACTGTACTTACTTTCTTCGCTCCATGCAGAAGGGCTGCTCTTTGGTATTGGAGAACTCGGAGGTTGCACACTGGTTTGGTCTAAGTTACCGGACAGTAGATCTCCAGATTCGAATTTTTCATTTATTGGACAACAAACAATTGGATTCCTCCCGATGAAACTACATTTATCAACTTTTTCGCGTTGTTTGATCCGTGTTAGAGCCCATGAACAGTTCCTAATAGAAATGCAGGTGCCTGGTTGTTGTCCTTCATTTTGGACTATGCATTTGTCACCTGTAAAAGTAAAATGAAAATTTGTATCTCAAAGATCTGCCATAGGTACCAAAAACTTTGTTCGAAGACTTTTTCTCTGAACCATGCCAAAAATATCGATAAGATCGTTAATGACTTCTTATTCATAAGATTATAATCCACACTAATTATGCTTACTCGTACGTCATCGTGGCGCGACGTTGAACATATAAGTAGGGGAAGAGTGTCTGAGACGGCATACTTTTTGGAGTGGGGTTATATTTTTCATGTGAGTGTTTTTAGATGGTGAGGACAAGGCAAGGGAGAAGGTAGTGCCACGAATTGTTCATAAATAAATTCATTCAAAATAGAATATTTGATTGATTTGAAAGCACAATATTGAAATGAAAAAGATCCTGCAGATGCCATCTCAGCCACAACACTCTGGTTGAGACGGCATACATATCAAATTACAATTTGCATATATCGCAAATAAAGTGTAGCAAAAATTTTTAAATTTTTCGAAGGAACTGTTGAAAATCCTGACTTGTCAACATTCCATATATCATTAGCTTCAAATTTATTTATTTGCAATACACCAGAAAGAAGCGAAAACTAATTTTCAATTTGGACCTTGTTGAAGGCAGTGGCTGTTGCAAATGATGTGGATTCTGGGGTTCGGGGACTAATACTCGGATTACGATTCCGAAAACCTTTCAGCCAATCCCACCTCGCCATTTTCTTTTCATGAGAAACGGTGGGGATTTTTTTGGGCTTCTGCTACTTCGTAAGCGAGTTTTCTTGAGTCTGTGGTTGTGAATCCGAAAAATCTGAGCTCTAAATTTTTGAGATGATCTACAATTTCATTTTCTAGGCTTGCGTCAAATGTTACTTTATTGCCCGCAATTAAATGTCCACTCTTCGGTTCACATTGATCGTCTTCGCAACTTATAACCAGCCCATTTTTCCGTCTTGAACGGTCTTTATCGCTTCCTTCATATGTCTTCGCTCCTGGAATGTCTTTGTGAAACTCTGTTATAACTCCCTATTCTTTGAGAAAAACATCATTCAGTGCCTTCCCCAAAATGGAAATGTCTGGGGAGATGGCATACCTATGCCATCTCAGCAGCATAACATGTATGCCAACTCACCCAGAAGCATACATCTGCAGTTTTTTCTATTTAAAACAAAAATTATGAAAGCAAATTCAAAAAATAGAATAGGACTTCAATACTAAGTGGTATGAATAAAACAAGAAACATTAATACTGACTAATGGTCTCGTTTATTGCCAGTAATACACAAAAAACTTGCGCTTTGATAAATATTCAACCACCTCGGTAAATTACTTTTGCATGCAGTGACAAGAAACTATAGCGGAATGAACTGTAACCTAGGCAGACCATGATTGGTGTTCTATTTTCAGTATGCACATTCGAATGGCGCTAAAATCTGAACGTCCGCTGAGAAACATGCTCTATGCCATCTCATCAACTATGCCGTCTCAGACATATTTCCCCTATAAAAATCGCATCTTCAATAATAAATTGAAAATAATTCCTTTAATTTTTGAGAAAATAATTAGATGGGTTAATATTCAACTGCTTGAAATAAATTGTAGTTCAAAATACAGTGGAACTTCCCTATAACGAACGTCTTTATAACGAATTTCTCTGTATAACGAATTTCATACGAGACATTGCACCTTGAATCCAAATTCCATGTTGAAAACACCGCCTAAAACGAAGTAAATTCTCTCTATAATGAAATATTCAAAGAACGTCACTCTTTGAATGGGTATTGGTAACCTTAACCTTAAACAAAATCATTACGGCGGGCAGAGAGATCCTTCTGAAACAGTTTTAAATACACCCCTGGCTGTTTGGTTTCAATCTAACCATTACGCTAGTGTGAAAGTGGTGCGAAAATGTCTAAAAGGAAGTGCTTAAGTTTGAATTATAAACTTAAATTTATCAGTGAATTCGACAGCGACATTGCCGACTACAGAAACGAATTTTCTGTATAACGAAATTTCTTTATAACGTATTTTTTTGCGGATTTAGCGCTTTCGTTATAGGGAAGTTCCACTGTATAATATGAAAGTGTTTCATACATCAGATGAATATAACAAAGAATCAAATAATTAACCCGAAAAATATGAATTTATATATTTTCTGTTATTGTTATTCTTCGTTGCAATCATCAGTTGTTATGAGTTTAATGAAGAAAACAATTAATCGCAATTGGATATCATTGATGCTGTTTACTTTATATTATCATTATCAAAGAATATTGGTAGTCTTCTATATGACATTTGCAATAATTTCACATAGACAAAATATTACATTATCAACTTAAAAAACAAATTTCGTACCTTCGTAAAATCCTGCGCCATCAGAAAACAAAATTTTACAAAAAACCAAAAAGGGAAACAACAACGCATATAAAAACAGTAGCATTGTTTGCTTCGTTCAAAACATAAATATGTAAACTTTTACCATTGCTGTTATTCTCAACAATAATGATAAGACAACCACCCGAAGATGTTACACCAGTTTGTGGAGAATTTTAAAGATAGGTAAACGGCCTATAAAGGTGAACAAGTTCTACGATAAACATGATGACGTCAGATTTCAATGATGTATTTATGTCTTTTGCATTCTTGTGCGTCTGAGAGATATTTAAAAGCCTTCAAAACATAATTTCAATGAAATTACATGTAATTGAGTTATTATTAAAGCAATCAGGAATTAACTACATTTCAAGAAAAGTTATAGATTTCAAAAATATAGAAATTAAAGAAACGAAAACTAACTTTAAGATATCTATTGAAATATAATCTGGGAGGTTTTCACTCCCAGTCTCTGAAACAGAAATAATAAAAAAAAACAATTAAGTGCTCTTGCAAAAATTTTTGCACTTATTTGTGAGAAGCAAATTGGTTTTGAAAAAATTGTTGCCTAACAGTAAAACTAAAAAAGGAAATAAATGAAAAGTATAATGTAACGTTTCGGTGTCAATCAGACTGCAAATGAAAAAACACACATTTCCGAAGATTTTACAAGTTTGTCTGAAGAAGGTCTTTGATATCGACACCGAAACGTTACATTATCCTTTTCATTTATTTCCTTTTTTAGTTTTACTGTTAGGAAACAATTTTTTCAAACCCAATTTGCGCCTGACAAATAAGTGCAAAGATTTTCGCAGGAGTACTTCATTTCATTTTTTTTATTATTTCTGTTTCAGAGACTGGGAGTGAAAACCTATAAAGTTTTTTTAGAAACTAACTTTATCCTGAATTAAATTGATTATTCGATTCATTTAGATCCTAATGGGCTCAAATATTTTTTAAGTATAATATCTTATATTTTATTAGCATTGTTTGAGGTTTCTCCTTGAACAATGTTATCAGGTATAGTTTTATTTCAATTTGTTCATTCGTAAACGACAGTGCTATCTTCCTTTTTAACAAAATCATTCTGTTTATACTTCAATTAAAGCGATTATCCGTTTTAGGTCAGGTTCTAGAGAAAAAAATTCTGAAATCACTGAATTAGGCTATCGAATTTAAAAGATCAGAACAGGCGGTTGAGTGTGACGTACGCATTAGCACTCATTTGATTATTGTATATGTATATAGTTGACACTACTCTTAATGATGTTGGTAAAAAACCCTATATATTATAATACCTAATCATTATGAAGGTAAGCTGAATTCAATTAAATTAAATTTACTTCAGGTATAATTATGTAACACATCAATTTTATATTTATTCAAGATTTTTTCAAACCAATAAATTTTAGAATCTGACAATAATTCATATATCTACAATTTCTTCATACAACATTCTCTAATATAGATTGTATCCAAGGCAGATATGCAGAAACTCTTGTATAAACTCCTGCACTTTTGATAAACCACAAGCCACTTTTCCAAATGATGTAACTCCAATAATAACGTGATGTTCTTTATCGTTTCGGAAACTTTTGTATTGTAGTGGACCACCTGAATCACCCTGTATATTGAAAAATATGAGAAAGAATTAAAAATTTATCTTCATTGAACATTTTGTTGATAATCTCTCCCATTCATGATTTTGTAGCAGAGCTATTCTTTGTGTTGTAATTAATGTTGAAAAAAATATATACCTCACAAGTGTCTATGATTTTCCCGACATGTGCTGAACCTGCGCAAATTTGAATCTCTTCATCTATGAATCCCTTCTTTCCAACCCGACCATACTGATATTTACACTCTGTATTATTGACAATCTTCAATTCTACTTTTATTAAATCACTGCTGGGTTCACCTAAAAGAATTCAACATTTAAAGAGAGAGCATAATTTAATAATCAAAATTAGGTATATTTTGTCCAACAACATCGTACTTCTTCCTATAACACAAAATTTAAAAATTAAAGCCATAAATAAAATATTGAAGAACTAATAGATAACAAAATTTATTTCCATCGACCGAAAAATAAAAGATCAATTTAACGTACACTAAATTGATCATTAATGACCCATTTAATGCATGTTTTCTCCTATTTAAATGTATGATTATGGGCAACCGGACATAAGTATTCAGAAGAATACGAGTAATATTACAACTTACAACTGAAACATGGAAATTAATATTATGTCGAATGTTTAATACTCAATTCATTATGGGGTGGACGGAAAAATCTTGTAATCAACTCGTTCATTAATCTAGCGAAAATGCTGTGAATTTTCAGAACTTTTTAACCTTCATTATTAAAGTTGTAGATCTATTCAATTGATTGATTAAAAAGGGTTTTCCAATAAGAGGTGTCAATCTGATATTCAAAGAAAAATGCCATTTTTCAATATAAATGATCAGATGTTTATTTCATTATAAAGAAGAAGCTATGCCGTTAATAGTGGAAAATAACATCAGTCAAATGACCACCACGACCACGCTTACAGGACCATATCCTTTTAATGAAATTTTCCATAACCAAATCGCAAAGTGGCTGCCCTATGACCTCGATAGCCTCACGAATTCCATCTTTGAGGTTTGAGGTTTTGACGCTGGGCTATTATCGTAGACCTTCTCTTTCACGTGTCCCAAAAGAAGAAGTCGCAAGGTCTTAAATCACAAGATCTCGGTGGCCAATTGTGATAATCTCTTCGAGAGATAACAAGTTCCGGAAACTTTTCCCGCAAAAGATCAATGGTTCCGTTGCTTGTGTGGTACGAAGCGCCGTTTTGTTGAAAGTACATAAACGTTGTCCAGATCAATACTATCCAATTTCGGCCATAAAAAATCCTCATCTCTCGATAGCGCAATCCATTCACTTTCGGCTACAGAAGCAATATTCTCGGCTGTTCTTGAGCGACGTGCACGGGTTTTATTCTTCACATCACTAACTTGTCCAAACAGCTCGAATTTTTCCACCAATCAATTCCTTTATTGCGATCCGACGAGGTGCTTCGCGACGACCCAAAAATGTTCGAGTTCTACGAACCGTCTCTGCCAAATTTTCACCATTTTTATTGTGAATTTTAACAATTTCTATGCGTAGTTTCTACTTGTCAAATGTCAAAAAATGACAGCTTCAAACGTGACATCTACCGAAATAGCGGGCTATTCAAAATAACACATCTTATTGGAAAACCCTTTACATTCGATTATCAATTTTTTTGTTATGTTGGTGCACAAATGTTTATCATATGTTGGCATTATCGGCCGATTTGGATGAGCAGTTCTTTAATGACAACTGAAAAGATTAGTTACGTTTTTGTGTGTTCATCTATTTTTGACAATGAATTGAAGAATATCTAACAAATTTTGCGTTAAAATGTAATAAGCACATAGCGCTTGGGATATCGACTATCGAAAATGTTAGAATGCCTAAAAGATGTTGATGACGATGAGCGTCCAGGTCAAAAAATTACAGCTTCAAAATAACACCTCTTATTGGAAAACCCTTTATTTACATACCTGCAAATTTAGTGATACCCCAACCAGTGGCAGTGATGTATGCATTGCCTTCAAGAGCACCACCTGGATAAAGACATGCTGGTTGTACATAATTTGTTATATTAACTTGCTTATCCAGCACCAAAATTGCAATATCATGCTTCAAAGTTGAATGATCGAAGTCTGGATTCGATATTATCTTCTTAACGTTGAATTTCTGCACGTGAGTTCGATTGACGTCGAATTTTATGTTCAGAACACCCAGAAGTACATATTTCACCTCGCCCCTGCAAAGTCAGACTTTTTCATTTGTCCTACAGCTCATTGTTCAGTTCCAGAGTTTTTATGAACTCTTATTAGTTCCTCGAAAACTAAGAATTGAAAAATGAGAGAAAATCACTAAAAACCGGTGTATTTCTGCTTCATTTCAACTTGGCATCTGAATCTGAAGATTTTTCGAAATGTAAAAGAAAATTTCATTGAATGATAATTTGCCTATAAATTAATTTATAAAAGGTAGGCAAATTTCAAACACTTATTGTATATATAGAAGGGTTATTTATACCAGGTGATCTATATTACCTTTTCATCATTTGTTTTGTAGCCATTTACGAATCAATATTGAAAAATTACAGACCAGACAAGAACTTTAAGAACAAGTAGGTACACAAACATAAAAGATATTAGTTTTTGTTTTATCTACTCACAAGTCGATAGATTCAACACAGTGAGCTGCAGTTAAAATGTGTTGAAAACTTATTAGAGATCCACCACATGCCCATTTTTTCTCGTCTTCATTTCCGTATCCAAGAATGGCCTAAAATTATAAGTAATAAATGTGAATATAGCGAAATATTTCGGACATCCCTTTGAAAAAGTTGTCTGTGTTTCATCAGTTTTTCTGGTACAACTCAAATTTGAATGATCGTTTTTATAATGTGAAAAAGTGCACAAAGGTATCTGGGTTTACATCCTATAGTAAAAAAATCGGAGCTTCTGGCTTTATTTTCTATAGTATAAAAACAAACTATATAGAATAAACAGAAAATCAATGAATTTTTGGACCAAAATAAGCATAACTTTCACCTCGAAAGAGCTTAAAACTTTTAAGATATGTTTGGGACCTTTGAGTTCGTTAGCGGGTAAAATGAGTTGATTAGTTTCGAAGTTATTGTTACTTGAATATTTACCTAAGGTTATATTTCCAAAAATAATTATAAGGTTTACTAGAAAGGGTATAGCCGGGTTTCAATGGTAAATCTGCCCCCGCAGCCTTTTCGATTTATATTGAGGGGATCGATTAGGCATTGAATGAAAGTAATTCAGCCAACTTTTCAGCTTTTTATCTCTAGCCATTTTGGAGATTTCTGTGAAAAACACTTTTTTCGTTTTTGTTTTTTTCTCTTGTGATATCCAAAATTTTCGAATGGGGATTTTTTCTTTTGATTCTTTGCTATTAAAGGAATAGACGTATAATTTTTTTATGAATTTCAGCTGAAAAATCTATTTTTAGAAAAAAAAATAAAGTTATTGTCATTTGTTTGTCGGTGTTCTTAAAAAGTGTCCACCGCCATTTTTTGACGTAAGATGTTTTTTTTGGCCCTTCATACCCTGGAATTTTTTCACATTTTTAAAATTGGTGGAACATTTTGAAAAAAATTTAAAACTGTTTGAATTCTAAGATTCAACAGATCTCCACCAAAATTTGGTGCAGTTTTATTCATATTGGCTCCCTGAACAATATCAGTGAAAAAAACAATTGGCGATGTTTTAGTTTGGGAGATATGGGCCCCCAAAGTCCGAAAAATATTTCACCTAAAAGTCACTTTTCTTACTACAGAAACACTGAATTACCGCTTTATTGAGTTCAAAGCCTCTCTGAACATTTTAACATGAAGATTTGATTAATTTTGTTTCAGATATATTCAATAATTGTTGCAAAAACATCGAAAAAATTCGAGGGAAAGCCCGCCGTTTCTTATGGTAAGTTTGGCACTACCGCGTCTTTCAGCGAGTTCCATTGGGAAATGATGGCGGGATTTACCTGTGGATTTACCGGTATGCATCCTGTCATATTCGGGCGAAATAATTCGCTGTAGTGCCAAACTTACCATAAGAAACGGCGGGCTTTCCCTCGAATTTTTTCGATGTTTTTGCAACAATTATTGAATATATCTGAAACAAAATGAATCAAATCTTCATGTTAAAATGTTCAGAGAGGCTTTAAACTTAATAAAGCGATAATTCAGTGTTTCTGTAGTGAGAAAAGTGTCTTTCAGGTGAAATATTTTTCGGACTTAGGGGGCCCATATCTCCCAAACTGAAACAGATCGCCAATTGTTTTTTTCACTAATATTGTTCAGGGAGCCAATATGAATACAACTGCACCAACATTTGATGGAGATCTGTTGAATCCTAAAATTCAAACAGTTTAATTTTTTTTCAAAACGTTCCACCAATTTTAAAAATGTGAAAAAATTCCAGGGTATAAAGGGCCAAAAAAGACATTTTATGTCTAAAAATGGCGGTGGACACTTTTTAAGAACACCGAAAAACAAATGACAATAACTTTATTTTTTTTCTAAAAATAGATTTTTCAGCTGAAATGCATGAAAAAATTATACGTCTATTCCTTTAATAGCAAAGAATCAATAGGAAAAATCCCCATTCGAAAATTTTGGATATCACAAGAGAAAAAAAATAAAAAGGAAAAAAGTGTTTTCACAGAAATCTCGAAAATGGCTAGAGATAAAAAGCTGAAAAGTTGGCTGAATTACTTTCACTCAATGCCTAATCGATCCCCTCAATATAAATCGAAAAGGCCGCGGGGGCAGATTTACCATTGAAACCCGGCTATACCCTTTATTTTAGGAGTGACTCGGTGATGATATTTTATGGATATGGTATAATTACACGAATTTTTAAGATTTTAAGACACTAATCCATGATCCGAACATAATTTCTGTGAAGAATGAACGGTGGTCGGCGACTATTTGCAGTATTGTAGAGTATTTTATTTTTATAATACAAAATCGTATTGGAAAATACACTAACAGAACTAGAAAAAACTCAAATACGGTCGCCGTTCTAACTTTTTTTGATTTCACAATCTTTCATTTATTTTTTATTTTTCTTGACGACCGCTTATTTGATTAAATTATATAAAAGAACCATAGACTTATAAAACAATCCTTTTATATGTCTATGAAAAGAACTGAAACATTTTCCACACTCCCGCCTGGTGCATGTTTTCCATGGAAATGGCTTGCACTATCATCAGTTCTTCTAACAGGTAACACAGCTACTTTTACCGCCGGTCTCTCAAGTATTCCATTGGTAGTCTGTACAGTTACACTTCTTACTTGGCCATCTTTTGAAGGCTTCACTGCTATAATTTTTCCTTTGGCCAGTTGCACCTGGGTAGTTGTTTATCACATATAATAACAATATCTCCCATTTTTATTGGATTAACTGCTTTCTGCCACTTCTTCCTCAAAAGTAGTTGTGGTAAGTATTCGGCTACGAATCGGCGCCAACATTTATTAGCAAATTGTTCCCTGTAAATAATTATACCTTAAAACAGTTGCATCATCATCCATTTGTCCAAGTGGTTTGTCGCCATTAGAGGAACCAATGAGGAAATGATTCGGTGTTATAGCTTCTGTAGTCTCACTATCTGTTGGTAGATATGTAAGTGGTCTTGAATTCACTATATTTTCAGCTGCAACAAGACAACTGAAGAGTAATTGGTCTGTTGGGGATCTGGAAGGTAAGGCACTATAGAGGGAAATCTTCACAGCTTTGACGAGACGCTCCCATGCGCCACCCATATGAGGTGAAAGAGGGGTGTTGAAATGGAAACTAATTTCTGGATTTACGAAAGAGTTTGCAACCAACTGAGGATCTATATTCTGTAATTCCTCTCTCAAAATTCTTTCAGTGGCTATGAAATTAGTTCCTCGGTCACAGTAGATATGGCGTGGTCGACCTCTACGATTCATAAAATTGGCGAAACAAAGTATACAGCTATCAACATTCAATTTATAGGCTACTTCCAAATGTATTGCTCTAGTTGTTGGGCAGGTAAATAAAGCACCCCAACGTTTTTCAATTCTTCTTCCAACTGTTACATTAATTGGACCAAAATAATCCACTCTAGTATTTGTGAAGGAAGCAGTGAATGTTGTAAGACGGCATTCTGGTAAAGGTGCCATTTCAGGTTCTTTGGGTTGACAAAATTTCACCTTACAGTATTGACAACTATTTTTCATATTGTTGACCACTCTTCTCAATTTGGGAATGAGAACTTTTGCCTTATCTCATTCACAACCACTTCCTGGTTCTGATGAAGAAATTTTTCATGATAGTTTTTCACAATAAGTGACGTCAGATAGCTATGTCTTGGTAAAATTATTGGTCTTTTCGTACTGAATTCAATATTTTTTGTTGCGTCAATTCTCCCTTTAACTCGAAGCAAACCATTTTCATCTAAATATGGAGACAATTTGAACAAACTACTAGATTTTTTAACAATTGCTTGACCTGTCGTGGAAATTTTCTGTAATTGATTAATCTCTTCTGAATAAAATTGCTGTTGTGTCCAATGAATCAATTTATTCTCAGCATTCAATAGTTCTTCAGACGTGAATGTTAATGGTCCATTATTGCCAAATATACTTCTTCACGAACTCTAGCTAGTAATAATTTATGAATCTATTCACATATGCTGTTGTTCTTAGAAGTCTGTTGTATTTGCTAAATCTTTCCATGTTTATGACTGGTTCCTTCATCTGATGATGGATTATAAATTCATCTTCAATTTTCGGTTTTTCCGCTTTGAGTTCAACAGGCCAGTATTCTTCATTTGAATAAAGGAATTCCGGACCCTGGAACCATCTACTTGGATATTTAAGAGTTGTTGATTTTTCCATTTAGTTGCTTCATCAGCTACATTGAGTTTCGTAGGTACGTATCTCAAATTCATAAAATTTTCCTCACAGCAAGAGATGTGAAAACTATGATTTTTATTTTCATTACTTGTTCTTTGAAATGCAAATATAGACCATCCTAGTCTGCATTTGGCTGCTATAGGCTCCCCAAATTGTCCTTCCTTCACTCGAAGAGGTAATGCCAAATCCCAGTTGTCTAAACCAAATTGGTAAATTCCGAAGATGAGGATATTTTTGTTTGATCATGTTACTATTGACAGATTGCTTTGGTAAATTAAGATTTTTCACCGTTCTTGCTGTACGATAATGGAATATTTCTGCGTTTTCGAAATCACCAGATATGGATATTGAAACTTTTCTTGAGTTATTCTCAAATCGCTGCTGATCTCCAGTCCAGTGTAGGCATAAGTTTTGTGGTGTACCTTCAAGATCAAGTTGTTCAGCAATACTTTCGTTCATTAACGTAACAGAGGAACCTTCATCCATGAAAGCAAATGTCTTCACTTCGTTGTTACCATTTCTCAATATTACTGGAACAATTCTGAATCGTATATTAGGATTGCTGTTCTTGGAAATATTACATTCGCCCGAGAAATCATTGGAGTATTTTCAAGTGTTTCAACAGATGTTTTAGTTTGTGTATTCACGCTTTCTGGTTCTTTAGTTATCCTGACAGTGTCTTTATGAAGCATTGGGTGATGTTTCCCATTACAAAGATTTTGTTTGCATCTGACAGGATATTTGCATGGGAATCGGTGCTTCTTCAAGCAAAGTCTGCACAAATTCAAATCTTTTACAGCTTCCCATTTTTTGTAACTGGGTACTGAATAAATTCTTTACAAGCTGTAACAGATTTGCAGTCTCCCTTACAAATCCAACAATGATGAGATTCTGCCTGTCTTGACGAGTTGTGTATGTTCGTTCGCTCATTCCTTTGCAATTTATTTTGATCATTTACGCTCAGTGTGGGAAGAGCAGTACAGACATTTACTGCTACTTCATACAACCAGTCTGCAAATTCACTCAATCCTTTGAATGTTTTCAAGGTACTTCTGTGCATTGCCCAATTAATTTTTATTTGGGAAGGTAATTTGGAAACCAATTCATGCATTAGTGTGGGGTTGTTGAGGTACTCACTTAGTTTAGCAGCAACCAAAGAAATACATAAATTCTTAACTGCCAAGGCATATTCTACTAATGTTTCCAATTTATCTGGTTTCGGGGCTGGTTGTCTCCGAATAAGATTAATATGAGCTTCAATTATTTGCTCTGGTCTTCCATAAAGAATTTCCAGTGTTGATATTATTTGAGGAACACATTCAGGAAGAATCAAAAAACTGGATACACTTGATTTGGCCGCACCTTTCAACGATTTTTGTAGTCTTATTAAGTTTTCGTTGTTATCTAAACCACACAATTCAGTCGACCTATCGAAACTGCTTTTAAATAATGGCCAGTCATATGGATTCCCACTGAAAATTGGTAGTTCACTTGGAGTGCTTCTACGTGCTGAATATTGCTGAGCGGTAAGGAAGTTTCCATCAACCTTTGATTTTTCGGTTGGTGTCAGTAATTTTGTTTCTATCATTGGTGTAGAAATTTTAAACACTGCAGGATCTGGTTTTTGAATAGAGTCTTCAATTTTTAAAGACAACATCTTATTTTTAACGGGATCCGTTGTTAATATTTCTTCTTCGCTAATTTCTTCTTGGCTGTCATCAACTTCTTCAAGAAGTCTTCGCGCTTCCTGAGCTAACTTGCGCTCTTTTCGAAGGAGTTCTCTCTCCTCTTGAATGAACTGCAGTTTCAGTTTGATTCTTGAAGAGCAAACAGATTTTGAACTTTTTCTTGAGGAATTACTTATACTTATTCTTGGTGTATGGATCGGTGCCATCTCCCGGGAATGATTTGGTGAACTGAATTTCGTGATTCCATTTTCAGCTTCACATTTTGGGCATTTCCAATTTTCATTTTCAGAGATGTCATCCGTGACGTTTACACATTCATAACAACACCATTTTTTGCATTGGGTGCATTCCACCATCCTTTCTTCTCTATAAGGTTTACTGCAGACAGGGCAGAGATCATTTTTATTTTTGGTTCCCTCAACTGCTGTTGAAGCCATTTCTTCGTGATCCAGAGTATACTGCTTGCAATAACCAAATTATAATTTCCGTATTTGAGACTTTGTGAAAATGAACGGTGGTCGACGACTATTTGCAGTATTGTAGAGTATTTTATTTTTATAATACAAAATCGTATTGGAAAATACACTAACAGAACTAGAAAAACTCAAATACGGTCGCCGTTCTAACTTTTTTTGATTTCACAATCTTTCATTTATTTTTTATTTTCTTGACGACCGCTTATTTGATTAAATTATATAAAAGAACCATAGACTTATAAAACAATCCTTTTATATGTCTATGAAAAGAACTGAAACATTTTCCACAATTTCCATTATTTAAAAACAAATTATAGTAGTATTCCTAAAGTGTATTAATACCTACCATATGAGGAAACTCTTTTTCTGCAGATAATCTTCCCCCAGCACCTATTATGAGCACTTGTGAAAGAGGATAGTATTCTTCACATTCTGAAAAATCACAATTCTTTATTATCTGTCACCATCTGGCTTGTCATTTTTGAAAGAACCACCTTTCGAAAGATTTCTTCCAACCTTTTCCCTTGAACATTTTTTATTGTTGCATTTAAGGGATGCAATCCTCAGAAAACGACAACGAATCAAAAAGAATACGTGCTCTTTTATCAAGACAATGCACCAGACCAAACTGAAGTTTGATGAATACAATGTTTCCTCAGTTAGACGTAAATTGGACAGCTTTATGCAGAAAGAAACCATCCCACCTGGTTACATATTCGAGAAAATAACGTGTAAATATTGCTTGTGTTTAAAATTCTACCTATAATTTCGATCTAATTTGATACCGTTATTATTTGAGGATCCATGTCGTCTACTAAGTATTGAACAACTTTTTACACTTTTGACCCATTTTTTATCAAAAAAATTGAAAATTGTGGGTTGGTTCCTTTCTGCAATTTTCGAAACCTTCTATTCTTAGTAAAAAAAATATTTTTTGTGGGTTGGTACATTTATGCAATTCAATAAAACATCTTTGAGAAAATATTTATTTTTTGCTGTGACGGGAAAAAATGTGACATTTATATCTCTTGACAAGTCACAAAAATGACTTTTCTCCAACCATCAAAAAATGTTGACATTTTTGTACTATTTTCAGGTGCAAAAGTCATAAATTTCCTTACCGTACAAAAATTCACTTGTTACTTAGCAACACTTTTAATCCTAGGATTAAAAACGCTACTTTTAATCCTTGGATTAAAAGTAAATGCATTTGAAGTCTACTTGACAATCACTGTCATGATTCTGTGTTCAAATTCATAACCAAATTATGAACGATTTTTCACTAAAACCAATTTTATTGTAATTTTGACTTGGTTGGAGAAAAAATAGTAAATATTATTCGGACTAAAAGTGCCTATTTTAACTCGCAATTTTGCATTCGCTCGGCTACGCCTCGCAACTGCAAATATTGCTCGTAAAAAAAAGATGCACTTTTAATCCTTATAATATAATATACTATTTTACGAAATTACTTTTCCCTGTCAAAAAAGTGAGTGTCTATGTATCCGGGAAAAAAGGACTCACTTTTTCCGTAATTTCCTGAAGGGTTATATTTCGTTCACTATTAAATGGTCGTTTTTCCTGTCACAGAAAAAATAGTGTATTATACACGGGAAAAATATTAGATTTTAGCTCTCGGTTTTTTGTCTCCCGACCCGCCTTTCGCTTCGCGTCGGGAGACAACATAACCTCCAGCTAAAATCTAATACATACTTTTTTCCCTTGTATAATAAATAACTATTATTAAAATTTAAAAAAGATATGAACTCATATATTTTTATAATACTGAACTTTATTACTCATTTTCTTCGCCCAAATCGAAGTCAGGAGTTTCCGTAAAGCCTTCCAAATCATCCTCAATTCCGTCGCTCCCTTGTAACTTTTCGTAAAAATTTTTAGAATCTTGAGGTATCAGATGCATTATTGATTTCAAATCTTTTAGCTTTGGGGCAGATATTTCTTTACCATTTAAACACATAGGCAAAAATAAATCTTTATTTTTATGCCTTCCTGCTTGTTTCTTTTTTATGTCAATTTCTGCATAAGACCAGTCTTCGACATTTTCTTTAAAAAATATTGACCTCACAAGATTGAGCGTGAAAAAGACGTCAATATCAATCGAAGAAGTGCACTATATCGAAGCAAATAAACGTTTTGCAAAAAAACCAAACTACCTGGATCTATTGAAACGGTCAATAATCATTCAACATAAAGGAACCAACCCACCTGAGTCTATTCAGCAGAATGCTATCTCGCTGTTTCTTTGCTGTTGGTTGGTTCACTGACCAGTAGCTGTCGCTAGGTATTTAATGTGGGTTGGATCCATTTTGCAGATGGTTTTTGACACATTCAACTATAATATTCTAGATTATCTCAACTATTTGTTTTTTGTGGGTTGGTTCCTTTCTGCATAAAGCCGTCCAATTATAAGATGCGATCTCTGACCAAAACAAACCTTACTCCCAATTACTTACTTTTTTTACTCCAGTCAGAAGGAGAATATCTCTTCCATGCCAGCGAAACCACAGATGATTTGATTGTTCAACGACAACACTTTCATTTAAAGGGCAACATACGATTGGGTGTTTACCATTGAATGTACATACATCCACATGTTGTCTTTGTTTTATTCGATCAAGTGCCCAAGAACAGTTAAGAAGAGAACTGCAAGTGCCATTAATTTTTTCATTTTCGATGGCGCATTCAACTCCTGAAATTAAGCCAAAATTATAAGGTGATGTTATGGTTGAACACTCTCTCATTGCTGTAAATAGTTAACGGCCGGTTTATTCATCTCTTGGTTTTGTTTGCATTGTTAGACACTGACAAGTGGCACTTCATCAAAAAGTAAAATTACCTTATTTTATATTCACTGAATTAATCACTTATCTTCTCGTGTTTCACTTCAACTATACCTACGCACTGCCAAAAATCAAGAGAATGAAGATTTGTAATTATTTTTCTGGTAAAACTAACAATTCGACGTGAACAACTAATGTTTCTAACTTATTATATGTAGTATGTAATATTTCACCTCTTATGCGAATTATAGATCAAAAACTAGTAGAATAATATTTTTGCTCTTTTTGATCAAATGCAGCATTTTCAAATTGTTTTTTCTCGCGAACAAGCTATGGGGTTAAATATTTGTATACCTGATTATATCGACTCTCCATTGGTACCTATCTACTTCTCTTATTTCAGAGAATTATTTTGAACAAGTTTTGAAGTATCAAATTTTTCAAGATTTTTTCTTCATTTTCTAGTGTAGCTATCTTCACCGATTCTGTAAGAGTGTTTCTAACGTTATTAGGTACCTAAATATAAAATTTCTACCCGACAGGTTCCTTAATTTGAAAATATTCCAAAATTACAATTTGACTTATATTTTTCGAATAAATAAAAGAGGAGTTTACCCAAAATTTGATTTTCATTTGCAGAAATAACGAGGTGATCAAACTGAATTATTGAAATATTGTGTACAGGATGTTTTAAAATATGAACTAATCTTCTCATTGAAAATTTTCATTTTACTAAAATCACCGGTCAAAATAAATACCGCTTACTAAATTCTCTATTATAAAATCAAGCATTACCTTCTCCATAATCATATCCATACAAAAACTGTACTTCACCAATAACTACGCATAAAATCGAACATACAAAAAAGTTGAAAAACATTTTTAAATGAATTTAAACCGATCACTGTTGTTTATCCCAGCAAATCCAGTAAACAATCAAAGTAATCAGTTTGAAAAGGATTGGAAACTTTCTGTCAGAGATTGAAGGTAAACAAGTTTCCTCACAAATATGTATTCGAATAGTAAGTAGGTAGACTTAAGTACTTTTAATAAGCACTTCTCGGAATGTTGATGTGATTTGAAGCAACATAGAAAAGATTTATTTACTAAATTAACGGTTTTATCAAACTCGTTATCAGAATGAGATAATTTATACCTAATTTTTATTATGCATAAGAATATGAAAGTGTTAACTTCAAACAATTTCATTCTGAATATTATAATTTTATATCTTCTAGTTTCAAGCAGATAATACAGTAAAACTTCCCTATAACGAAATCGCTAAATCCGCAAAAAAAAATCTCCCTACAGAAATTCGTTATACGGAAGTTTTTTTGTCAAGTATTGAAACAATCAATTGCATTTTTTATTGTGAATCATATACATACTCTAAAAGGTGTGTAACTGCATTTCTAATAGCTTATAGGCATTTATTTGGTACGTTACATTATATAGCTTGACGATTATTTGGACAAATAATTCGTAATTTTTGTCTGAGTGGGTACCATTAAAAAACATTTATTCTCATAAAAAAACTTCGCATTTTCACAAAGATTCAAAAAATATTCTCCGAAACCCCTTCAATGGACCGGAAAGCGAGATGACACGTTTTAAAGGCTTGAAGTACTTCTTGGTTTTTCGGCCGGTTGTCCATCCAAATCAACGCTGTCGGTATCGACTATCGCCACTGCTATTCTAGTGATCTCGAACACCCGCATTTGACACTGGATCTGGTAAGAAGCAATTACACCTCCTCACTGGCTTTCTTACAGGACTTTGTCGCCTCAGGAGCACCTGTTGAGGATGGGATTATCGGACACTGACGAGTGTAGGTTTGTGGGGAGGAGGAAAAAAACCCCCATTCACCTAGTCACGGAATGCCTTGGCATTGCGAGCCTGAGGAAGAAATGCCTTGGACAAGAAACTTGTAAGAGTGAGGAACTAGCCTCGTTGAAGCCTTCACAGTTACTAGATTTCATTAGATCTCTGGAACTGGAAGGCGAGCTATGAAGGTTTTGGCCAGA
>JACDNR010000269.1:0-29117 GCA_013421045.1 Propylea japonica | reverse complement strand
GGAAAATATCTGGCAACCTCAATCGTTCATCCTCGTTGATATTGGGTTTTCAAGATGAACTTATGAGGAAAAAAGGAAATAATATGGATCTTAAAATGGATATTATATTTAATGGATCCACATGTTGGAACTCTACAGAAGTAAATTCTATATTATGTGCTCAAGTTCTTGAAACACAGTTCGATATAGAAATAGAAATAACATCAGTTAAAAGATATTATTATTATTATAACTGGGGTCGTTATGGCTAGATTAACCTTTTTGTGGATGTTTTGTTCTCTGCCCTACTCATATATGAAAACCCAAGGAAGTCGTCAATGGCGTTGATAAAACCGACAACCTCCTTAGAAGCCTTGGCCGTTACCATCCGGGAATCAAAGGAAACGAAGAGGCCAATACACTTGCCAAATAGGGCGCACGAATGTCATGGGCCCAGAACCCTCCTGTGGCATAGGTAAATGTACTTATAAGAAAGAGTTTCTGGAGGAGAAGTTGAGAGGGAAAAACTTTGGCGCAATTCTCAGGAAGGATCATTCCACTAAGTTCCTTTGAACTTTGAAACAGCACGATCCAAAAGATATCTGGATCTTGGTAAGAAACAATTACAACTCCTCATTGGCTTTCTTACAGGACACTGTCGCCTCAGGAAGAACCTGTTGAGTATGGGACTATCAGACACTGAAGAGTGTAAGTTCTGTGGGGGGGGGGGGAGGAAGAAACCCCCATTCACCTTGTCACGGAATGCTTTGGCATTGCAAGCCTAAGGAGAGAATGCCTTGGACGAGAAACTTGTAAGAGTGAGGAACTAGTCTCGTTGAATCCTTCACAGATATTGGACAATATTCAACAGATCTCTGGAAGTGAAAGACGAGCTCTGAAGGGTGTGATCAGAGAAGCTCTGTTAAGGCGCACAATAGACTTTGAGGTAGCAATGGACTGTTACCCTTTTTCAAACTATAATTATAACTATAACAACCTCCTGGGTGTCCAGGACCGATTTCCCCATATGAATAGTTCTTAGGTCAGCCAGATCCCATACCACGAGTTCAGCTGTTTCTTCTAGTAATCGCAAAAACCTGCGAATCTCATCTGCTAACTTTCTCATACGGACAAATAATATATGCCCCGTCAAAAGTCAAAGCTCAGCTAGTGGCAGCTTCAAGAGGTTTCTGGTATTGGTAGGTGAAATCATCACGAATTTTCTGTCCTGAGTAAGTCCAGGAGTGTTTTTCTGATATTCTCTTGTGGCCAACCCAGTTTCCACGTAGGAGTTTTCTGTTAACGCCGGCTTCCAACAGACTACATTTCCTGATATCAAGAGGTAAGAGAGGAAGGTCAAGAAAACCTCAAGCGCTGTTTTAGGACTGCCGCATAGCTTCCATCTGTAAAGGCCAGCCTCTGAGTTTCTTTCAACAGACTACGTGTGACCACCATGCTAGAGACGCTTAGGTGACAAAAGAGCGTCTTTTGCAGGCCCACATGGCCGATGTAGCTCTGGACAGAGTCTTACCTATGTGTTTCTCCACTCTTGGATGTAAGTATGTAAATAATTAATATCTTACAATAATCAGAAGCGAAATCAGAGACTCAAGCGTACGAACACAGTCCATACCTACGTGTTCGTGAGATAAAACCTTTCGATTCCCTCAACCTACGCATAATGAATATTCCTCACGTACTACAGTTTCTGAGAAACGCGAGACCAAAACAAGGGTGTGAAGTAAGTGAGGAAAATGAAGTCCTCATTCTTTGTGTACTAATTTCCACAATGTCTGAGAGGCGCTATCTCCTCAGCAAACTGCAAATAAGAGAGCCGGCGATTTATGTCGTGCGGCGCACGTGCGAAAGATACCGATAAAGTATACGGCTTGGTGGTGCCGATAACGCCCACCGCATAATAGGATTTACTATACCTAACATAATGGTCCATTCTGCGCCGTTTTCTTATTCTTTCTCGCGATAAAATGTACGAATACTCCGGCGATATCTAGTTATCTATGGTGCTGCAGCGAGCTACCGGAAAATGAACGAACCTGCGCGATAACTGAAGCCGACTCCCTTCTACAAAGGAAATAATGTTATCATCAAGTTTTTATGCGCCCCTTTGTATTAGGACCGTTTTTCTTTCTCGGGGAACATTGTCTAGAACAATCGCTGCTGATTGGTGATTGAGTTTGTTGTTGATGAAATTTTTTTCCAATTTCCTAGACGGCTGTCTCGGCGATATTTTTTCTTGCGTCCTACTATTGGTTGTGTACAGGGTGAGTCAAATTGGTGATCCCGAATAGTAACTCGAAGGCCATACGCACCCGGCACCACATCCACTTAGCGTCCTAAGTATCACTTGAGGATGCATAACCGTTCGTTCATTAGAAAAGAGAGTCAAAATACCAGAGGAGGGTTGAATATTAAATTAATTTGGTAACAAAATGTGGTGACCTAATCAATTGGACAGAATTCCAAAATGATAATCAGTTATAATTTTTGTTCGCAGGTTGGCAGAATGCTGCCAACTGCATTCATCTTCAATTTTTTATGTGACCCTCTGTATTAGGGCCAAGGGCGTAGCCAGGGGGGGGGGGTTTGGGGGTTCCAAAAAGCCCCCCCCCCCGAAATGTTTCAGAGTTATTTTTTGTTGCAACAATAATAATCTTTCATTTTGCACTTAAACCAACCCAGAATTTTAACAGAGAATATGAATTAGAAGACGCATTATCGATGTATTCTTCACTACTCCCAGAAAAAAATAAAAACGTAATTAAAGCAGAATTTGAAATATGGAAAATGTCAATGAACTCCATTTCAAAATCGGCGTTATAATGCTTAGATGAGTGCAATCAGAATATGTATCCGAACATCTACATCCTACTACAAATTTTAGCTACGATTCCAGTATCTACTCCTACTCCAGAAAGAAGTTTTTCCAGATTAAAGAGAATTAAAAATTGCCTGCGCAATTCTTCTAGCGATACTAGATTGAATGGGTTGGCGCTTATGAATATCCATTATAGTGTGAAAATTCATGAAAATGAAGTGGTTGACCAATTCGCTAGAAAAAAAAGACGGATAGACTTTAACTGAAGGAATTCACCATAAAAAATATTGTTTGTGTTTTCTCACTGTTTCATTTTTAATAACCTATTCATATACATATGTTGTTGGCACTATTTTGGAGTAAAACATTAAAAAACTCTATTTAGTTTCAATGAAAGCACACATCCACACTAATTTCATATTGATTCATCCTGTAAGTATTTTTTTTTGAAATAAATATTGTTTTTTAAGTTTTTGTTTGACTGAATAAAAATTAAATTCTGAAGCATAGTTGAAAAATAAGTTTACCTAACCTAACCAGGAATATTTATGTTGAATATTGTTTCCGAAGTAGGAAAAGGATTATTGAATTCTTAAAAACAACAAATACTTCTTACAGAAAGCGACCCTCACAATTCCCGGCACCTACAGAGTCAATTGGCAAAATGTCAAAACCCCCCCCCGAAATTAATTCCTGGCTACGCCCTTGATTAGGGCCGTTTTTCTTTCTCAGGGAACATTATCTAGAACAATCGTTGCTGATTGGTGATTCAGTTTGTGTTGATGAAATTTTTCCAATTTCCTAGATGGCTGCTTCGGCGATATTCGACAACCTTTTTCAGCGTTTTCTTTTCTTCAGAGTTCTGTTTTGTCTTTCGCCGATTGGTTGTGTACAGGGTAAGTCAAATTGATGATTCCTGAACAACACTCAAGAGCCTAAGCACCATACAACTAAGCGCCTAAGTATCACTTAAGGATTCATAACCGTCTGCACCTTACATAAGAGAGAGAAAATACCAGTTTATTGAGAAGATATTAATCTGTTCAATACATTTTGATAACAAAAATGTGGTGAGCTAGTTGATTGGACATATTTCCAAAACAACCATTTATTATTTTTTTCTCAGGATCATCTGATAGGACAAGGGCGTAGCCAGGGGGGGGGTTGGGGGTTCAAACCCCCCCGAAATGATTCAGAGTTATTTTTTTACTTAATACTTGCTACAGAAAGCGACCCTCACAATTCCCGGCACCTACAAAGTCAATTGCCAAAATGTCAACACTTTTTTCTACGTGACAGTAAGGAAGTTCGACGTCCAGGTGCCGTGATATTCGAAAACGTATACGAACTTCATTGCGCGATGTGCATTTTTGCAGGTAAAACAGGGACTTGCACAATGAAGTTCGTATACGTTTTCGAATATCACTTGTCGAGAATACGGAACCAGTTAGTATTATAGGTCCATGACATATTTCAGTTTGACCACAGATTAGTCATCAGGGTGTAAAACCCTATCGTTTGAGGCCATTTTAAGCTCAAAATTCGATTGTTACAAACATTTGGGCGAAACGATATACAACTCGTTTATGTAGAAAGAGCGATTAAAAATGATTGTTATTATGAAATACCTAAGTCAGTTATTAATTATAACACCTCGTATCTCGGAAAACAAGCATTAGCGGTCAGAAGTTATACAGGTGTCCGGGGAATAACTGTACATACTCTTACCAGAGATAGAGTCGCACTAGCTGACTACTGATTGACTATTTAAAATTAATTTCTGGGTTTCCCTAGAAACTACAGGGTGTTTTTCAAACTTCATGGAAATATTTAGACCATCATAAAATCCAAAGTTATTGACGGATATTATTGAAACTTGGGGGTTATTGGCACATGCTAAGTCGAGTCAGAAATATATCAACTATTTCATTATTCCAGGGCCGGACTAATTAACTTCATTTAAAGTGTTCAGGGTGAAACAAACACTTTGTATTTGGAATTATGAATAATTGATTCACTTTTCAGAAAGAAGCTAAATTATGCTTCAATTTGTGGTATCGCTTAAAGTTGTCACATCCACAATTATTTTTTTATGAATTTTTGAATTTGGAAAAAGGTCAAAAATTGAATTTATTTACCTGAACAGGACTTAGTCACCTTGTGGAGGTCGAAAATAAATAATAAATTTTCTTTAAAAAGTCACTGAAAGTGAGAAAGACTATAATAATTTGTTGATATACTGGGTGGCCACCCAAGACGCGGATCTCATGGCGATTAAGTGAATAACGGTATATTGCGAAAAAAAATGACTGGCGACATGTATAGGGTATACATAAACATATTTCAAAATTATTCGTATGTATACCGGGTGTTCATTGGAAGAAGTGTCACTTTGATCTATATATTTGTTGTCAAACACCCGGTATACATACGAATAATTTTGAAATATGCTTATGTATACCCTATACATGTCGCCAATCATTTTTTTCGCAATATACCGTTATTCACTTCATCGCAATGAGATCCGCGTCTAGGGTGGCCACCCAGTATATCAACAAATTATTATAGTCTTTCTCACTTTCAGTGACTTTATAAAGAAAATTTATTATTTATTTTCGACCACCACAAGGTGACTAAGTCCTTTCAGGTATAAATAAATTCAATTTTCGACCTTTTTCCAAATTCAAAAATTCATAAAAAAATAATCGTGGATGTGACAACTTTAAGCGATACCACAAATGGAAGCATAATTTAACTTCTTTCTAAAAAGTGAATCAATTATTCGTAATTCCAAATACAAAGTGTTTGTTTCACCCTGAATACTTTAAATGAAGATTAATTAGTCCGGCCCTGGAATAATGAAATAGTTGATATATTTCTGACTCGACCTTAGCATGTGCCAATAACCCCCCAAGTTTCAATAATATCCGTCAATAACTTTGGATTTTATGATGGTTTAAGTATTTCCATGAAGTTGAAAAAACACCCTGTAGTTTTCTAGGGAGGCCCAGAAATTAATTTCGAACAGATCAGAAAAACTTCGTTTCTCAAAATGCTTATCTCAACCGCATAATAAAACAAATATTTCCATTTGTATTTACTTCTAAATTCCAAACAGCGAATCCCATTTATTCCAACGAACGAATGAACAAAATATAATCGAATAAGCATGCATATTCATGGTGCTAGTTATCCCCCATTCATCTAACATCCAAAGAAGTTCCGAAAACCTTACTGATGAAAGAATTTATTCTGCTAAAAAGCGCAATAAAGAGGCACGAAATGCAGGCTCCAAATTAGATGGTATTGAAGAATTTCATTTCGGAATCGTGAAAATGCCGCTTACATTTTTTCAATTGTAAAGTGCGAAACTAATTGTTGGATCTCAGCGGTACTCAAACGAGAAAAAAAGCCTTGAGAATTGGTGAAGCAATGAGGCTATTACCTCAAAATTTTGTGTAGGACTTGAGATTCATGCAAAGTATATTAATGCAAAATCTCAGCACGATCGGAATTATATTCTGGAAATATTAAAAAAAAATATGTAAAAAATCAATAATGAAAAAATCAAATTCTATGGTTCTGATGATACGATACTCTTGAAATTTTGCGTGAATATTCAGTATATCAATTTTTATTCACAAAATAAATTTCACTCGAATCGGATATTTTGTTATAGAAATATAAATGTTCTTCTTTTCAATATTTCAATTGAATTTTCTATGGTTCTGTTAGCACTTCAGCCACAAAACTTTGCATGAGGCTTATTATGAGTATCGTGCATGTGACAGCAGAAATTTTATTTCGATAAGTTTCGTTTTGTCTGAGATATCAAGGGACCAAAATTTTGAATGGCCTTGTTTCATGGAACACCCCGTACGATTTGGCAGGTTAACGAACTCAACCGCGGCATTTGGGAACCGAACTCACCATGAAAATCTCAAGTTTCTAGGACAATGCCTTCGAAAGTTATCTTGCTTTCGGCCGGACGGTCTCTCGGATAGAATTGAATTTGACCACGGATTCATCATCAGGCAGTCGAACTCTATCGTTCGAGACCATTTCGGCTCAAAATTCGAAAATTACAGACATTTGGGCTGAACAATATAGCACTCGTTGGAGAAGAATCACTGAAAAATCTGTCTAATTTGATATTTAGGTGATGGTTCGAAGACTTCAAGTTTTCTGATGCCATATCATAGCTTTTCTTGAGTTTTCGTATCAGAATTATCAAGTTTCGTGACAATTATGAAAATGGCATTAAATAAAGTGAAAATACAGGGTTGGGATGAAGTTCGGCATCAAATTAATATCTTTAAAACGGACCGGACGATAATTTTGAAATTTGGCAGCTGAGTGTAATGGACCACAATGCATCTGATGAGCATATTTGCATTAATGTGATACTTCCGGTTTAACCGGAAATGACTAAAATTTTTTTTATTTAAATGGGACACCCTGTATATTTCTGCAGATTCTGAAAGTGCACCTTGTTTCGAATCTGTCCATATCGGGTTCCATGTAAAAATTCTGGGTTAAAAGAAGAAATTCAGTCTTTTTGTACATTTGAGAAAAAATCCATTCGAATAAATAAATCGTTGTTATTTGTATCAATAGTGAGAAATAAAACGAAATACTTTGTAGTAGATAACTCTTTCTGCTTTTCATGACGTATTTTCATGAAAATCTATAAAAAGAAGAAATTCAGCTTTTATAGTAGAAAAAAATTATTAGAAATAATTTTGAAAAAATCATTTTGAATGTTCGAAGTGCTTGCCATTCACCTCCTGACAATATGCCAGTCTATTAACAAATTCTTGAGTAACTTTTCTTAAGACTTCTCCATGTATTAATGCACATTCATCAAGAATCCGTTGTCTCAATTCTCCTTTTACAGATAATTTTTACATGGAACCTGGTATGGACAGATCCGAAAAAAAGTGCTCTTTCAGAATCTGCAGAAATATACAAGGTGTCAAATTTAAATAAAAAAAAATTGGTCATTTCCGGTTAAACCGGAAGTATCTCATTAACGAGAATATGCTCATAAAATGCATTGTGGTCCATTACACTCTGCTGCCAAATTTCAAAAGTATCGTCCGTTCCGTTTTAAAGATATTAAATTGGTGCCAAACTTTATCCCAACCCTGTATATGATGGTAAATGTTATTGACCATTCAGAGTGTTCACATTTTGGCAACTGCTGATAACATGTACCCGAACAACGATTGTGCCTGCTCTGAATAAAAGTTTTCACGAGTTTACTTTTAATTTTCTTATGAACTAAACGAATTTTTACGGCTAATCGAGTTTTCTCCAGGAAAACTTTGCGAATGGAAGCGTCTCTTTTCCCTTCTTCGGATTTTTGAATTCCACTTCATTATCTCTATTGTATCTTTTGAAGTTGTAATCTGTTTGGACGACAATTTGTACAGATATCATAATGGAATAATGATAAATGAAAAACAAATTAATAAATTAATGTTACGAATTGTAATGAGCTTGAATGTGTAGCAAAGTTTTTCTTTAAAAGATTTTCAGTTTCAATTCAATTTTTTGACAAATTGAGGCCTTATTCATAGTGAAGTGTTTTCCAATGAGAGGTGTTATTTTGAATAGCCCGCTATTTCGGTAGATGTCACGTTTGAAGCTGTCATTTTTTGACATTTGACAAGTAGATACTACGCCATTAATGAAAATGGAACGGTACACGCTTCAAGAAAGCATTGAAATTATTAGATTTCACTTTGAAAATGGTGAAAATTTGGCAGAGACAGTTCGTAAAACTCGAACATTTTTAGATCGTCGTAAAGTTCCTTGTCGGACCGCAATAAAGAAATTGGTGAAAAAATTCGATCTGTTGGGACAAGTTAGTGATGTGAAGAATAAAACCCGTGCACGTCGCTCAAGTTCAGCCGAGAATATTGCTGCTCTAGCCGAAAGTGTTTAAGAAAACCTAGGTTTGTCTATTCCTCGTCGTTTTTTGGAAATAGGCGTTCCACAAACGTCATTACACCGTATTTTGTAAAAGATTTGGGTGTTGAGGCTCATAAAGTTCAGTTAACACAAGAACTCAATCCGACCGATCATCAACAACGACTTTGCTGATAGGGTGGTTGAAATGCATGAAGATGGTCCGGAATTCCATCAAAAAATCATCAGATGCGACACAAGCAAACTGTCGCATGTGACTTTTGGTGCGGTTTATGGTTCGGTGGAGTCATTGGACCTTACTTTTTCGAAAATGAAGTTGGAGTAACAGTTACGGTGAATGGATTGTGCTATCGAGAGATGATTAATGATTTTTTATGGCCGATAGTGGATAGTATTGATCTGGGCAACGTTTACTTTCAACAAGACGGCACAACGTGCCACACAAGCAACGAAACCATTGATCTTTTGCGGGAAAGGTTTCCAAACCGTGTTATCTCTCAAAGAGGTGATCGCAATTGGTCACCGAGATCTTGTGATTTAACACCTTGCGACTTCTTCCTTTGGGGCCACGTGAAAGAGAAGGTCTACGCCAATCAGCGTCGATTCAAGACCTCAAAGATGGAATTCGTGAGGCTATCGAGGACATAGGGCAGCCACTTTGCGATTTGGTTATGGATATCAAAATAACACCTCTTATTCGAAAACTCTTTAAAATCTTAATTATTTGTTCAACAGCATTACGAATTTTTCCTCATCTTTTAAATGAATGGATAGTATGCTAGAAATTATACATTGAGTTAATTTCATATAAAGAAAAAAGAAATTAAATGTTATTCAGTGCCTCATTTCGACGAATAGAACAGAGGCGCGCCTGGAATTTCGGCGATGTGTATATTTTCGAATAATTCAAGAAACGCCCCATATAGTTTATTGAGCAGCCAGAAGTCCGCTGTTTCTAAATTTCACACAAATATCAGAAGGATATACCGAACAATCGATAGAATGACTGAAGCACCTCAACAAATAATACAGTAGTCAGAATTGTGTTTTCCAACCAAATATTGGAACGTAATGAAAAGAAAGCAGACTGAAGGGACAATCGAAGTGCCAGACCTTTTATACTTCACATATCGCAACTTCTGAATTAACAGTATGGGCCCGTCCTTGCAATGATATAAGTAATATGTATTGATGTTTGTTCAGAAAAGTCTGAAAAGTTGATATCTTATATCGATTCGGTCCAACAGTTAATTATAGAAGTTGTTTTTCGATATGAAAGACAAATTAATAATGTGAAACGTTTTTATAACAGTAAAGTTAAGAGGAAATGGAGAGCATTTTCATTCAGAACCAGAGTAATTATCGTCATATTTCATCATGATGTAGTTTTCAAGGTAATTTAAAAATTGAATAAATAAGAATGAATGCAATAGTTCTCGGTATATTCATATTTGAATTTAGTATTGTTTTTCCAAAGTGGACAAACTTTCAGGAGCTTCTGAGTTTTACATATAATTTTCTACAACAGAAATGTTCGTTCTATGTAACCGGTGCTGCCATTCAAAAAATGTTAATTTCATCTTCAATTTTAATACATTTTGGAAGAATTCCCATAAAAGAACTCTCGGTGCATCATCAAATGTGTTTGAATTAATTAACTATCACCATGGTATCAATTTTTTTCGTTTGTAATTATATTTATGATATAACGAATAATTCTACAAATACAGTGGTACTTCCCTGTAATGAAGGTCTCTATAAAGAATTTCTCTGTATAACGAATTTCGAACAAGACATTGCGCCTTGAAACCAAATTCCATTATAAATACACGCTCTAAAAGGAAGTAGGTAAACTCTCTCTATAACGAAATATTCATCACTATTTGAATGGGTATTGGTAAGAAGGTATAAGGGAGGGGTTTTTTCCGAAAATTTTCCGGAAGTACATAATAAATCCCGACGTTATAAACTAAATAATTACGGCGGGCAGAGAGATCCTTCTGAAACAGTTTTAAATACACCTCTGGCTGTTTGGTTTCAATCTAACCATTATGCTAGAAAGAAGTGCTTAAGTTTGAATGATAAACTTAAATTTATTAGTGAAGTCGACCGCGACATTGCGATTGCCGACTATAGAAACAAATTTTCTGTAAGTATAACGATATTTTTTTATAATGATTTTTTTGCGGATTTAGCGCTTTCGTTATAGGGAAGTTCCACTGTATTATCATTTTCATTCGACAAGAAATAATTTTCATACGTCTTTCAAACCAAATAGGTAATTTCCTACCAATAGATACATTCGGTGTGGGTATTATACGTAGAGACATTGTCTCTATCGATTTCCATTTAACACAGATAGTCAATCAGGACCCTCAATAAGATCGAATTAATTGCTAGATAATAACCATCATGCAATGTCCTGTGTGTTAATATGATAGCTTTATGATTAACAATAAAGCCGACAGTCGATCGTAGTACATACAAGGTGTTTCTAAACGATCGCCCGTATATTTCTTATTTGAGAGTGATTGGAAAATTTTCCCGAAATTTTGACCTATGTCTAAAGGCTTGAACGAGCAACCTCCTAGGAGGGGGCGCTTCAACCCCTGAAAATTGAATAGGGAACAGGGGTTGAGTGATTTTTACAACGTTGTTTTAAAAACGTTATTTTAATAACCGTTTTCGTCAGATATCAATTTTTTGCTCAAATGCTTATTTTGGTTATTTTAAAAAAATCGAATTGCAATTTTCACCTCGAGTTATGAGAAAAATTATTTCAAACAATGTATAGAAGAAATCAAAACGTTTCCTTAATTTTTTGTTCTCAGAAGGTTTTTATCTGGTTATAATATGTTTCTTCGATCATTTATTATGAAACAATCTTTCGAGTAAATACTTTTCTGATTTGTTTGAAATTTTAAAAATAATTATGATTTTTATCCTGCAAGAGTATGTTGAGCTGGTTAGCCAAAATCAAAATTAAATTTTCATATAACGAAAATGTACAATGTGGCTCATTTGAGCTAAAAAATTTAATTTCGGCGAATAAGGTTCATTAAAATTATGTTTTTCATAGATCGTCGTAAAGAGGCTTCTAAGACCTTCCAAATGAAGTAGGGAAACGTGGGGGAATATCGACCATCGTGTAAAATCGACCAAAATCTCATGAATTTGGCGCCATGCGAAAAAAATATACCGACCGTTTCATGGAAAAATATAGGTGCATATTTTTGCAAAACCAAGAAAACGTCTTCATAATAAAAGAAGTAATCAAACAATTTGTCTGTTTTGATTGCACTAAGACAAAGATTAGAGGGTGATATTTTGATTAGAGCTTAAGTATACTCTGTTCACGAAAGTTTGAGCTGTCGGTTGGCCATGGAAATTGGGCATATTCTACTGTGTGTATTAAAATTTTATGTTATGTTCTTTATTTTCTTGTCAGATTGATACGCTATGTTGTCAATATTGCATATTGAGTACATTCGGAAACGTTGACTTTATTTTTCTTTATGACAGTAAATACTGCCAACTTCAGATGAAACGCCTACTATGTGCTCAACCTTTCGTGAACGGACTATAGTCGATATTTCCCCACTCTCCCCTATTACTCATTCCCTCTTCGCTATACAATTTTAAGTGGTTAGGGCGCCCCCTCTTAGGGGGTTGCTTGTTCAAGCCTCAAATATACGTCAAAAAGATGCCCCCAAATAAAATCATTCGAAGTTTTGCGGAAAATTTATTCAATCCTTATGAAATAAAAAATATACGGGTTAGCTCGTCTGAAATGGAGCAACCTGTATATCTTAATCATAAAGGACCCCGCACATTTTGTATGGGAATTGGCTCCCGGTGGATTTAGCTGAAAATTTGATATGATGTTCTACTAATCCTTCTGATCGAATGTCTCCACAGTCACAAAGCTGAAAAATGCATACTTCTAGCAGTTTTTAGCGATTTTTTGTATCCATTATGGCTTACGTATTACCGTTTACACAGAAATGTTTGAGAATATTTCGTGATTATTGAAAGCAGATTCTGTCAATTCGAAATATTTTCAAACATTTCTGTGTGAACGGTAATACCATAGACAAACTAATAAAATAGATGAGCCACTCGTATATTCCGCGACATCTGTCGGAGGAGGAGACTAATACACGAAAAAATTATTTTCAATTTGATAGTTACATGTCGTTGCATTCATCGAAATCCTATCGAGAAAATAGTAAGTATGTGAAATCATTATTATCAAAAAACCTTTGAATTGTCAACTGACACAAGGAGTGGTTTGACACGTTCTTTTTGAAATATAGGTAATAAATTTCGATATGCCTGCAAGAGTGAAGACGTGCTGTGTTATTGGATGTGAAAATCGAGATGCAAGAAGGTAATTATAGAATTTATATGTATATTCTGTTAACTATAAGAATTAAGATACTCGTAGTTTTCAAAAAAGTTTTTCATGTATTGAATAAGTTTAGTAGGTAAATACTCATATTTTGTATCATTGAATTCATTATTGTTAGTTTTTGAAAATGTTTTCAATTCAATTATTAGTTTATTGATTAGATATTTATGAAATAAATCTCTATTTTCAATTGGTGATACCTATTTCAGTTAATAAACTTTTATTCTATCCAGAATTTGATTATTGATCCTCATTTCTCGTTTCCAAAAGAAAATCAGATGAAAGTTCGTTGCAGGTATTATTTTCATGAAAATTAATTTCCTCACTCATCGATAACTTGCACGAATCCATTTCTGATTTCCTTTTGGAAATTGAATTTCAAAAAACTTTTTGCCTCTTGTATATGGGTGTACCTACCTATTCAAAAAGTGCACTACAGAATTCTTTTTGAAGCAGCTTTACGATACAGATTCCTTTTTCAATTGAGCTTTTTTCACGAATTAGTAATTTGTAAAAAAAAGATGGCGTTGAAGCTTGTTCTACTAGTGTCTCATCTATTCTCCGTTTAGTTAGTCTATGGGTAATACGTAAGCCATAATGGATACAAAAAATCGCTTAAAACTCCTAGAAGTATGCATTTTTCAGCTTTGTGACTGTGGAGACATTTGATCAGAAGGATTAGTAGATCATCATATCAAATTTTCAGCCAAATCTACTGGGACCCAATTTCCATACAAAATGTGCGGGGTCCTTTCTATTTATTTCATTCAAACATCCTTGGCTAGTCGAAACGTCTTAAAAACTAAAATGTTCAATATTCTTGGGCGATTCACCAGCCTCTATTTCTGATGAAAATAGCCGTGAAACAACACGCAGGTTTGGAAATTGTTTTCCCTCCTATTTAAATTGTTTCACGCGAGCGATTAGGGGGTCGTCAACTGTGTCGTAACATTGTTACGTGGAAAATTGTCGCTGATGGGAAATTTCAATGCGAACGTACTGGTGCTCCGAGCGAAACTGAGGCTAGATGTTTTCTGTTTCCTTCCTGAATGCATTCATGAAAACCTTGAGTAGGTATCTCAGTGAATTTTGACTTGATTTAGCCATTAGATGAATTCTTCTAATTGGTCAATTTAGATTTATTTTAGGAATTTCATGTAAAAACGTCTCAAGCAAACAATAATTCAAATTGGATATTCTGATAATTCTACACGTATTAATATTTTTATTGGATAATATAGGACCTATAGTTCACGAAAGTTTGAGCGCATAGTAGGCGTTTGTTTATTTATCTGAAGTTGGCAGTATTTGCTGTCATAACGTAAAATAAAGTCAACGTTGCCGAATGCACCCGGCCTCGTCCGACGAGCTTGCGACTTATCAGAGAACTCTTTGTTATATTGACAACATTCGTATCAATCTGAGAAAATAAACAACATAACCTAAAATTTTAATAAATACAGTGGAATATGCCAAATTGTCATGGTCAACCGACGGCTCAAACTTTCGTGAACGGACTATATGTGAAAAGTTTTTTGTTTCGTTTTATTCATTTATAAATTCAACTTATTTCCTCAGATCTTGAAACTATCCTGAAAATTCAAGTTTGTTGATCGTTTCTTGAAATTTTCAAGGAAGGTTTGATATTTGAACAGAAATGTAACTGCATCAAAAGTAGTGTTAAATATATACCTATCCAATTGGTCATTCAAATTTCATGTAGTCATAAATCTTCACTTAAATATTGAAAATGTGATTTCTATTCTCGTAAGTTCAAACGAAGCACCATGATGACGTACGAGCAAGCATATTAGGTGGGGATGACGAATCAAAATAGGGTGCCGAGTTGTCGTCGTTACAAGTTGTGATTCAACATTCATCCAATGAAATGAATGCTAACACGTAAGTCACACTCAATCGACAATTCTGATCTTTTGATTTCGCTAGCTTATTTCGGTAATTTCATCATTTTTCCCCGAAAACCTGACTACGGAATGAAAAGCGGATAATCGCTAATTTTGTGAGGGTCTATTATTTCTGGTGATTTTTCTGTAAATCACTTGAAATAGTTGAAATACCCATTCTTTAATGATAGAACGAGAACATAGGTTTTCGAGATATTCAATTTTGAATGATATTTTTCAATATGGTTCATCACGCAAAAGGTTTCGACTTCACGTGAAAGATTTCTTCTATTTTATTGAATTGTTTCAAGCATCTCTTCGAATTTTCTTGAATAGTTTGTATCAATTCATATTCGGAATTCGTCGATGGAATATATACAGGGTGACTGGTGACGTAAGGGACAACGGCTAACTGGAGATAGAGGACCTCAAACTGAATGAGGATTGGGGGTTTAAATGTCCCATAAGGCTATTAGTTTCAGAGAAACAGGGTGTTTTTTGCTAAAGTGCTAAAACTATAAACTCCCATATCTTCGTCAATATGACGAATTTTTCGCTGATATTTGGCAAGCTTGTTAATATACATATTCTCCATCAGATCGACAAGAAAAATTTCCCAAAAATTGCAGGTCCGTATTCAAAAATTTCAATTTCCGTGTCAGGTGAGAAATATCACTCGGTATATGAAATAAAAAAAATTAAATTAGGAAATTAGAATCTGCAGAAAACACTGAGTAAAAATCTGTTTTTAGTTTCAATGGCACAAATTTTTTAAAGTTTTTATGATATGTTGAAAGTCGAATATTACAATTTTTTCATATTGAATTCAAGAAACACACTATTCCTGAAAGAAAAAAACACTGAATTTGAGATGCTTAAATAATCCTGACGCATTTTGAATATTCCTTCACATCTTGAAATACTTTTTCATTAAATTTTCTATCAATATTATAAGAAAAACTCAAAAAACAATACAAACACAAAAAGATTAACAGTAGCATATATGGTTCATAAAAAAATCAAATAAACAAATGCTTGATATGCGAGAGCCATTCCCCTCACACACTTATTGGCTCTTTTGAACAATTGAAGTACGTTTCATATCCACAAGATGAAAAATTACTCTTGATAGAACAGTAACACTAGATTTCAGGTCGAGAAAAGTTGGACTCTCTTCTCAGAACGCCTGAACAATAATCCATCTGATACTTATTCTTTCAACAAAATTTATTCGTCTATTAAATTGTGCAATGATTCATGAGAAAACAACTAAGCTAATGCTCGAAATCAGAGCAATTTGCTTCAACGCATTTATTGGCTCTCTTGAACTCTAATGATTTCTTTCTCTTTTGAGATGAGGATTATTCTGAGACCAAATATTATATCCGTTCATTTTGCGCAATCCAAAAACAAGTATCATCTACATATTCTTCATTCGTGAATATTAAAGGCATTTTTCAGTAGATAAACAAACGACACAATTCCCAATAATTCACAATCAATTAATGTATGAATATAAACGTCATTTTTTGAAATAAGCCTACTCTGTGTAGTAGGATGTATTTTATTTATAATGAATAATAAACCTCTTATTCTAAAAAATCACTTGTTTCCCTAATATTCTGTTTGCATTAAAGAAATTCATATGCTTCTCAAAAGAAGATGAAGTTGCTACACCTAAGTACATATTAGAGGAAAATAAGTCCTCAAGATTCATACATTATTTCATTGAAGAATAAATTTTATTGAAAACATAAGTACCAGATGGATTATTGTTCAGGGGTTCTAAGAAGAAAGTCAAACTTTTCTCGAGCTGAAATCCAGTGTTTCTGTTCTATCAAGAGTATAATTTTTCATCTCGTGGATATAAAAAGTACTTCAATTGTTCAAAAGAGTCATTAAGTGTGTGAGGGGAATGGCTCTCGCATATCGAGCATTTGTTTATTTGATTTTTTACGAATCATATGTGCTACTGTTCCTCTCTTTGTATTTCTATTGTTTTTTTAATTTTTCTTATAATATTGATAAAAAATTAATAAAAAAGGAGTTCAAGATGTGAAGGAATATTCAAAATGCATCAGGATTATTTAAGTATCTCATATTCAGTGTTTTTTTTATCAGGAATAGTATGTTTCTGGAATTCAATATCAATAAATTGTAATATTCGACTTTCAACGTATTATAAAAAACTATAAAAAATTTGTGCCATTCAAACTAAAAACAGATTTTTACTCAGAGTTTCTTGAAGATTCCAATTTTTCAATTCAATTTTTTTTATCTCATATACCGAGTGATATTTCTAACCTGACACGGAAATTGAAATTTTTGAATACGGACCTGCAATTTTTGGGAATTTTTCTTCTCGATCTGATGGAGAACATGTATAGTAACAACCTTGCCAAATATCAGCGAAAAATTTGCCATATTGACGAAGATATGGGAGTTTATAGTTTTAGCACTTTTGCAAAAAACACCCTGTATCTCTGAAACTAATAGCCTTATAAGACATTTAAACCCCCAATCCTCATTCAGTTTGAGGTCCTCTATCTCCAGTTAGCCGTTGTCCCTTACGTCACCAGTCACCCTGTAGATATAAAAAATTTTTCTACAAATTATATTTCTTTCAAAGTTTTATTCAACAATATATTAAAAATAATAATTTCAATCACCAACAGTGTATAAAAATATTGAGCTATTTAGGCAAGACTTGCTTTAGAGCCTGGCTTCAAATAATCCACGTTAGATTTGCCTTGAAATTTAGAATATCTGGAAAAAATATTTTGTTTACTTAATCGAATTCATCAATAAAATGGAAAACATACATTAGGTTATATTTTTTTCTCTCGTCAATTGTCAATGATGGCCTGGTGTTGTCCAGCGATTTCTTCAAGATTTCTTGAGTGATCGGTTTGAGTTGCTCAATCTCCTGTAATGATGAAAACTCTCATACTTCAAATTATAACGCATTCAATAAACAAACATTTTGGCTACTATGTGAAATACAGTGGAACTTCCCCATAACGAACGTCTATAGTCCGTTCACGAAAGGTTGAGCACATAGTAGGCGTTTCTTTATTTATCTGAAGTTGGCAGTATTTACTGTCATAAAGTAAAATAAAGTCAACGTTGCCGAATGTACCCGCTCTCGTCCGACGAGCTTGCGAGTTATCAGAGAACTCTATGCTATATTGACAACGTTGCGTATCAATCTGACAAGAAAATAAAGAACATAACCTAAAATTTTAATATACACAGTGGAATATGCCAAATTTCCATGGCCAACCGACGGCTCAACCTTTCGTAAACGGAGTATATATAACAAATTTCTCTGTATAAACGAATTTCGTACAAGACATTGCATCTGAAATCCAAATTCCATGTTGAAAACAAGAAGTAAATTCTCTCTATAACGAAATATTCAAAGAACATTACTTTTTGAATGGGTATTGGTGAGGAGGTATAAGGGTGGGTTTTTTCCGAAATTTTTCCTGGCGTACGTAATAAATCCCGACCTTAAATTATTACGGCGGGCAGAGAGATCCTTCTGAAACAGTTTTAAATACACCCCCTGGCTGTTTGGTTTCAATCTGACCATTATGCTAGTGTTAAAGTTGTCCGAATATGTCGAAAAGAAAGTGCTTAAGTTTGAATGATAAACCTAATTTTATCAGTGTAGTCCACCGAGACATTGCCGACTATAGAAACAAATTTTCTGTATAACGAAATTACTTTATAACGAATTTTATTGCGGATTTAGCGCTTTCGTTATAAGGAAGTTCCACTGTATAATGAGAGAAATTAAAGGAAACACGGAATAAAACTGACTCATCAGCTGGCGTATTTAGATCAACCTCAGGATCATGAAAAACCTAAGAAGTACATAAGTATACAGGGTGACTGGTGACGTAGGGACAACGGCTAACTGGAGATAGAGGACCTCAAACTGAATGAGGATTGGATGTTTAAATGTCCCATAAGCCTATTAGTTTCAGAGATACAGGGTGTTTTTTGCAAAAGTTCTAAAACTATAAACTCCCATATCTTGGTCAATATGGCAAATTTTTCGCTGATATTTGGCAAGCTTGTTAATATACATATTCTCCATCAGATCGACAAGAAAAAATTCCCAAAAATTGCAGGTCCGTATTCAAAAATTTCGATTTCCGTGTCAGGTTAGAAATATCACTCGGTATATGAGATTGAAAAAAATTAATGATAATGAATTTGAATGGCACAAATTTTTATAGTTTTTATGATATGTTGAAAGTCGAATATTACAATTTATTTATATCGAATTCAAGAAACATACTATTCCTTATAGAAAAAACACTGAGTTTGAGATGCTTAAATAGTCCTGACGCCTTTTGAATATTCCTTCACATCTTGAACTCCCTCTTTATTAATTTTTTATCAATATTATCAGAAAAATTAAAAAAACAATAGAAATACAAAAAGAGGAACAGTAGCACATATGATTCATAAAAAAATCAAATAAACAAATGCTCGATATGCGAGAGCCATTCCCCTCACACACTTAATGACTCTTTTGAACAACTGAAGTACTTTTCATATCCACAAGATGAAAAATTATACTCTTGATAGAACAGAAACACTGGATTTCAGCTCGAGAAAAATTTGACTTTCTTCTCAGAACCCCTGAACAATAATCCATCTGGTACTTATGTTTTCAACAAAATTTATTCTTCAATGAATTTTGAGGACTTATTTTCCTCTAATACGTACTTAGGTGTAGCAACTTCATCTTTTTTTGAGAAGCATATGAATTTATTTAATGCAAACAGAATATTAGGGAAACAAGTGATTTTTTAGAATAAGAGGTTTATTATTCATTATAAATAAAATACATCCTACTACACAGAGTAGGCATATTTCATTTCGTTTATATTCATACATTCATTTATTGTGAATTATTGGGAATTGTGTCGTTTGTTTATCTATTGAAAAATGCCTTCAATATTCACGAATGAAGAATATGTACATGATACTTGTATTTGGATTGCGCAAAATGAACGGATAAAATATTTAGTCTCAGAATAATCCTCATCTCAAAAGAGAAAGAAATCATTAGAGTTCAAGAGAGCAAACAAATGCGTTGAAGCAAATTGCTCTGATTTCGAGCATTTGCTTAGTTGTTTTCTCATGAATCATTGCATTATTTTATAGAAAAAAAGAATTTGTTGAAAGAATAAGTATCAGATGGATTATTGTTCAGGCGTTCTGAGAAGAAAGTCCAACTTTTCTCGAGCCGAAATTTAGTGTTACTGTTCTATCAAGAGTAATTTTTCATCTTGTGGATAAGAAACGTACTTCAATTATTGTTCAAAAGAGCCAATAAGTGTGTCAGGGGAATGGCTCTCGCATATCGAACATTTGTTCATGATTTTTTTATGAACCATATGTGCTACTGTTAATCTTTTTGTGTTTGTATTGCTTTTTGAGTATTTCTTATAATTTTGATAGAAAAATTAAAATGTGTAGGAATATTCAAAATGCGTCAGGATTATTTAAGCATCTCAAATTCAGTGTTTTTTCCTTTAAGGAATAGTGTGTTTCTTGAATTCAATATGAAAAAATTGTAATCTTCGACTTTCAACATATCATAAAAGCTTTAAAAAATTTGTGCCATTAAAACTAAAAACAAATTTTCACTCAGTGTTTTTTGCAGATTCCAATTTCCCAAATCAATTTTTTTTATTTCATATACCGAGTGATATTTCTCACCTGACACGGAAATGGAAATTTTTGAATACGGACCTGCAATTTTTGGGAATTTTTTCTTGTCGATCTGATGGAGAATATGTATATTAACAAGCTTGCCAAATATCAGCGAAAAATTTGCCATATTGATGAAGATATGGGAGTTTATAGTTTTAGCACTTTCGCAAAAAACACCCTGTATCTCTGAAACTAATAGCCTTATGGGGCATTTGAATCTCCAATTCTCATTCAGTTTGAGGTCCTCTATCTCCAGTTAGCCGTTGTCCCTTACGTCACCAGTCACCCTGTATATCAGTTTTTTTAATTGATTATATTTACGAGTATATTTCGTTGAAGCCCCTTAGTAATACCTAAAGCTTGTGCAAGTTTGGAGAATCCAGTGGAGATCTCTGTAAGCTTTGTTACTATTTCCTTATGCCACCTTAGATATAGAACTGCTAATTGTTGACCCAGCAGTGAAGAGTGACCTGTATCGGCTGAAAAATGTCATTCCTCGCTCGGAATCGAACTGGAACTTTAAAGTCACAACTTTCAGACCCTCCAACCTTTGAGCTATCGTCACTACGACAATACATCAATGAGTAAATCAATTTAGCGAAATGAAAAGGTGCGACACAAACTCCTGACTTTATTTCAGTGTTGTTTGTTATCAAATCAAAAACTTTTACTTGGCAAATTTCAGGTTTGAATCATTTCTACTATAATAAATTGGATAATTACCATGAATAAACTCAATTTACAACATTCACATAGCATCAAAGACCATTTTCAACTCAATATTGCTGACACATTTTGCGAATTTCGTAATAATTCACATCTGAACAATTGTCTTTGCTTCGATTTCATGGAATATAATAATTACATTCAACAGAAATTCAAACAAGTGATATTATTTCACATCAACCGTAGGAATCACTACAAGTTTTCAATGAATTTAAATTCATACCTACACGCAAAGGGAATATAATTAATCTTTTCAATTAAACGAACTGTACTCCCTGATGTGCTTTGCCGAAAGCAGTTTTAGGTCTTCTTCATTCCCTGCACTTATTCCAACCGAAGTGTTGTTTCAATATTATAGCAGCGTCAACAATATCGAAAATTTCATCAAGTTTGATTCGAATTGAGTTAAAATAGGCAATAATAATATATTATAAACTTAGGCTCTGAATTGATGATTTCAGACCCGATGCAATAACTGATTCTGATATAGGCAAATCAAGCTAAGCGATGCGCCCTCTGGTGACGATCTGAGTAACCTTTAATATTGACATGATTCTTTCATTTTGCATTCTGTTGTCGTGATTTATGTGAATATTTAACATTATTAATAATTTCTTGAGTATAATTCATTTAAATCGCTATTGTTCCTCAGTGTTCTTCCTGAGAGAAAAAGAAATCCAAATAAAATACATTTCCATGAATTTCCTCAAGCTAGGGATAAAGGACCCCGCACATTTTGTATGGGAATTGGCTCCCGATGGATTTGGCTGAAAATTTGATATGATGTTCTACTAATTCTTCTGATCAAATGTCTCCACAGTCACGAAGCTGAAAAATGCATACTTCTAGGAGTTTTTAGCGATTTTTGTATCCATTATGGCTTACGTTTTACCGTATTGGCTCCCGAAGGATTTGGCTGAAAATTTGATATGATGTTCTACTAATCCTTCTGATCAAATGTCTCCACAGTCACGAAGCTGAAAAATGCATACTTCTAGGAGTTTTTAGCGATTTTTTGTATCCATTATGGCTTACGTATTACCGTTCACACAGAAATGTTTGAAAATATTTCGAATTGACAGAATCTGCTTTCAATAATCACGAAATATTCTCAAAACATTCTGGGTGAACGGTATACGTAAGCCATAATGGATACAAAAAATCGCAACTCTAGAAAAGTATGCATTTTTCAGCTTCGTGACTGTGGAGACATTTGATCAGAAGGATTAGTAGAACATCATATCAAATTTTCAGCCAAATCGAACGGGAGCCAATTCTCATACAAAATGTGCGGGGTCCTTTCGTGTTTGGGTAGAAGAGAAACCGAGCATAGATTAACTCTAAGTTAATCTATGAAACCGAGGAGTAAAGTGACAAAGTGTTGATGGATCGACGAAAAGCCTGGCAACTGAATCTTAAAATCGGTAAACCAGTCACAGGAAATATAAAAGTTTGCTCCTTGCATTTTGTAGATGACGATTGTTTTTATCAAGCTAAGTACGAATTACACAGAACTAGTAGGTTAAATTAGATTCATGGGGTTAATCGTTTACAGATCCCAGTTCATAACAGAGGTAGTTTCTGAAAAAAAAAAATTACTGTGCCTACCAGAAATCTTCCTGTTGGATTTACTACCAGAAAGGAGGAACAACCGGAATTTTCTAGTTCTAGTAGTAGAACTGAAAGGTTGAGACAAGGAAGTCTAAACAAGGAAAAACCCACTGAAGAGAAAAAGTACTATTTGAATATAATAAAATGAAGTTACTTCAACTGCTCAACAAACAAAATTGTTTTCCTCAATTTCGCCTTTTAACCTAATTCATTTCTCACTATGGCTGTAATAAACTGAAACAAATGATAACACCCATCGTCTTCACAGAAAATAAAAATATAATATACACAGTTACACACTCTTTCACTATAGGTTTTGAAGTTTTGATATATTGATGAAAAATCCAAATTTTAATGGAGCAGATATACACATAAACAATACAACCAAATCCCTCCATGTCAATATCAATAGTTCTACGAATTTCCGCCGTGGAGCTGCATTCTTATTTTCAGATGCCTATTATAGTTGGCTATATGAAACATCTTGGGACACTATGGATATTTCCGAGTTTTTCAAGTGAAGTCTGCAATCCGTTTTAAGTTTCCCAAAAGGACTTTTTCCATTTTCTATTCATAACACATAAAAATTACGAAATATTTCCATATCCATTTCATTTTCACTAAGCCATCACTAGATACATCGTACATAACGATAACGACCAAGCTCCCATATAATACCTCCAGTCATCAAAGTTCATATCTGAGGAGTGATTAAGCATCCAAGCTCGAACATTATGATATCTGATTCAATTATGAACGATTCCAAAATGTCTAAGACAGAATCTTCTCGCACGGATGCTGAGACCGAGACATTAAGATAAGATAAGGGCGTGCTCACCTTGTCTTCCGACACTAGCAAATGTTCCATGGTCGATAATTGAGCATTGTAGAGGACGGATTGAAGGTCTGCTCTGAAAAAACCATCCGTTTTGTCGGCTATTTCGTCCATGTTCACGTCTTCTGAGAGATTTAGAGATGAGGATAACACGTTGAGGATGTCGAGTCTTGAGGGCCTAGAAAGAGAAAAATACTCATGTTGCATTTTATCGGAAAAAAGTTCAAAAAATGGCAACCTTGAAGTCAGATGTTGAAAACTCTTGTTGGTAACACACTTAGACAAAGGTCCTTTGTCTAAGGTAAACATCAAATAAATTCATTGTTACAATTGAGATTCTTTTTCAAATAAAAAAACACATAATTCAGTTTAAAGTTTCCCATAAGGACTTCTTCCATTTTCTATGCATAACACATAGAAATTACGAATGTCGTATAGTCCGTTCACGAAAGTTTGAGCACATAGTAGACGTTTGTTTATTTATCTGAAGTTTGCAGTAGTATTTGCTTTCATTGACGTAAAATAGAGTCAACGTTGCCGAATGACCCGGCCTCGTCCGACGTGCTTGAAGTTATCTGAGAACTCTATGCAATATTGACAACATTGGGTATCAATCTGACAAAAAATTAACAAACATAACCTAAAATTTTCATATATACACAGTGGAATATGCCAAATTCCATGGCCCCAAACTCGTCCACTCTGTTGTTAAAATTTTCAATGACATTTGACATAATTGAGGCTCTATCTCACTAATGAAAAGAATTTTTTCATCCTTTAGTTTAGGAATCGATTGTGGATTATTCTTATAGATCTGGCTTTTGACAAAATCGAGTTCAAAATGTGCCTCATCAGAAAACATGGTTTTTCGAAAAAAATCAGCTGGTTGTTCATTGATTAAATTGACAAATAAACGACGTTTTAAATGATATAATGGCTCCAGGTTTCTGTGTTGTTTGAACTTTTTATGCCTTCAGAGCTAAATCCATGAGTAAAATACGCTATTTCAAACTCACTAAGTCCAAACTTGTTATCACACGTGGTCTAATGGACATTTCAGGGTCTTCAGCAGTACTTTCAAGTACCAAATCAAAAATTTCTTGTGAACGACCGCTACGACTGTATTTGTCACTTTCTTGTTCTTCCACCGAAATGGTCTCTTGAATTTTTTCAATAAGTCGACCTACTGTTTCTTGCAGATGGACGATTATGTAAACCAAAAATTCAGGTAATTTTCTAGAAATATTGATTAATGAAATTAACTCATACGTTACACTCAACGCCAATAATAATAATATTGTTTTTCGGGACTACCAAAAGAAAGAGTTACAATTTTTATAAAACTTTCAAGAAATTCACAAGAACTTGATAAGAATTTTGTTTCGAAAGAAAAAACTGAAGATACCAACCTTATCAGGAAACGGGCAATAGATCTGTCTGTCCAAACGACCTGGTCTCAAAAGTGCAGGATCCAGTAAATCAGGTCTTGAAGTAGCAGCCAGGACAAACACTCCAGCTAAAGACTCCACCCGTCCATTTGTGTCAATAGCTGATTAACTACACGATCTGTGACTCCAGTTATGTCATGACCTCGTCTGGAATAATAAAACTACAGTATAATAATAAATCGATTATTCATGGAATAGAATAGAACTTCGTTCAGAAATATTTGTACAAATACAACGCAGAGAGCCAAGCGATCCTTAATGCGTTGACGCCATCATTTCAAAGATGGTGTATAAGTGCTAAGCAAAGTTAAATGGAGTGGGAAAAAGTAACAGAGTCTTCTTGAATTCCGGAACACTCGGGAAACAGAGGCTAACAATCTCGACAAAAAGTCTTAAATCATTTTGTGGCATACGGAAGAATTCCCTGAAAAGAATAATTCTCGGGGAAGGAGATACAGAAATAAGCGCACTGTCTTTGTCGGCTGGCGCACTCCAAAAACTTCCTCGGAAATGAGAAATCAAGAATCCTGCCTAGCAAAAGCAGGCTGCACATTCTAACGGAGCTTCTCACAAGACATTGTCGTCTCAGGAGGCACCTTCTGAGACTGGGGCTTGCAGACATCGATGAGTGTATTTATGAGGAAATGGAAGAAACTCCGAAACACCTTGTAATAGAGTGTCTCGCCATTGGTCCCCAACCCAAAAAATGTATAGGTGAAGAATGCGTTAGGGAGTGAAGATATTCCACCTAAACCTCGACCTTGGACGCCAGCCGACATAACGGCGAAGACTCATAAGAAAATAATCAACTTTGCAAAGAAGGTTACATTCTGGGCAAAGTGTAGCTCGTATGAAAACGCAAGAAAGACCTCATTGGTCGCAGTGCAGAAATGTAGCCACGGTGCCCAACGACCATAATCTAATCAATCAAGGGCACAATATATTTTAGGGTCACAGTACACGATAATATATAGGTATACTCCGTTCACGAAAGGTTGAGCACATAGTAGGCGTTTCTTTATTTATCTGAAGTTGGCAAGTAGTAGTTGCTGTCATAACGTAAAATAAATTCAATGTTGCCGAATGTACCCGGGCCTCGTCCGACGAGCTTGGAGTATCAGACAACTCTATGCAATACTGACAACATTGCGTATCAATCTGACAAGAAAATAAAATCATAACCTTAAATTTTAATATACACAGTGGAATATGTCAAATTATTATGGCCAACCGACGGCTCAACCTTTCGTGAACGGACTATACCCTTGCTTAATATCAATCTCAATATACTTTACTTACCTTGGAGCTAAACTGTCAAATTCATCAAAGAACAATATACACGGTTTGGCACTTTGAGCTCTGAAACAATATTAATAGATAAGAAAAAACTGAAAAGTTTTCTACATACTGCGAGAGGAAAACATCTCTAACAGCTTGTTCACTAGCACCAATATATTTCGAAAGTAACTCTGGCCCTTTGATGGAAATTAATCTCCTCCATATGTTTCGCTGCAGCACTGCTAATAAAGTTTTTCCTGTACAGGTGGCCCATATAGCAGAAGTCCAGATTGTAGACGAAGTGGGGGAATTATTGAATAAATTTGGATACTGAAAACAACAATTGAGAATCAAATTTTATGGAGATTTAAGAATATTTTTTCACATACCTTTAGAGGCCACATCAAATTTTCTTCCATTAGTTCTTTTATTCATTCAAACCTCCAACACTTGAGAAATCTTATCCCCAGGTGAATGAAGTTTAATATCACTATGTGACAATATTACCATTTGTGATAGTGCGTTTCACAATGCTTTTCTCGAATAATTATCATCTAAGAAAGAACCTTTTGCAGATGAGAATTCAAATTATAAAATAAGATATAAATTGATTAATGTAACTATGAGTTACTTAAATAATGGAGTACCGTTCCTACAACTTTTCTTTCAATATAATATTCATCAATCTCACTGATTTGAAAAAATAATGAGAAATTGGTAAGAGCTTGCATTTAAACGGTTTTCTAATTGAATAAAAATACTTTATGCTAAATATACAGGAAAATGATAACATGCGAAATGTTATAATTACTGTTCCTTGTATTTTTCAAGATAATCTAATTATAATATTTTTTATTGAGAAACTTACCATCCTTTATAGATTGAAATATTGATCGTTGTATTAAATCACAAAGATCTTGGAAGACATATCCTTCAGATTTTTGGGCCAAAACATCAAAATCTACCTCACACTGATAATTCTTGAAGGAACATTTTATGATTTGAACTCTGTCATCCTGAAAAGTTTATGTACTAAAAAACAATAATGAAAGTAAATGATAAACAACTTTATTTTTATAATTCATTGTGATTTTAAATAACGTCCACAAACCTAATCTGCTGTGCTAGAATAATACATCTTCTTTTTTGAATTCAGTCCATCATATAATCATATAATTAATATAAATTAAGAAAATAGAGAAGAATATTCATCAATAAAAAAAGAGATAATATTGTCACTCACACTTTGGTGTTTTTCTTGTCTGCTGTTCATTTCTATTTAAATTGATTTTACACTGATTGTATTTTTTATGATTATTTGTTGGTAGTAGAAAAAAAAAACTTTGAAAAAGACTCGAAAAACCTATTTTTCATATATCTTCATACTTTAGAGATGTTTACCATGTAATAATTTGATCGATATGCATGATTCAATTATACAGACTGCAAATCACATACTTGTATTCAAATACCTTTGTTAATTCACCTATATTATATTGTTTCTGAAATAAGTAAGTGCCCCTTGAATTATAGATATTGCTGTTAATTTGATCAATTGTTTCTACTGTTGCAACAATTCCAATATCATAATACTCTGTTACAGACATAAGAAGTGAATACATCATTTCTGATATTCTGAAATGTTTGAAAAAGTTAAACAAACCATTAGAAATAATTTGAAATCTTTACTGTTATAATATAAGGCATTTTGTAACTGTGCATCATTATCTTCCACACTCTTACACAAAATATGGAAATCATCAATGAAAATGATTGCGGGTTCATGGGCAACTAAATTCTCCAAAATAGTAGTAAATGATTTATGTAATGAATCCATGGTTTTTCCTTTGAATGATTTACTTTGAACCACTTCAGAATATATGAAATATGGATATTCATACAAACAATTCTTGATATTTTCAACAATTCTCGATTTTCCTGAACCAATATTACCTGGTAACAAACCTTTGTATCAAATGTATTGAAAATATTGAAGTATTTTTTTCAGCAGATATACAGGGTTTCCCGGAAAATGTGGGAAATCTTCGGATTCAGATAGAACATAAAAAAGGAAGATGACAAGTTCCCATAATTTTTTTCCCTACGAAAATACGACCTCCTAAATGACGCCAATGGAAATCCATTTTAGTGGAATAAGTTTCAAACTACAAACTGACGCCACTGGAAATCCATCTTAGTGGAATAAGTTTCAAACTACTCGATATAATTTGATGAAATTTTGATACGTTTAATAGCATTAAGGACCTCTTAAAATCACCGCACTCGTATTTCAATTAGCTTGTTCAGTTTACCAGGGGCGTACTGGGTTGTACATTTTAATGCTTACATTTTTAACACCCTGTATGATAAGGTGTTAAAAAAACCAAATTTGGATACCTTGAACATTAAGCTAAAGAAA
>JACDNR010000268.1:0-46533 GCA_013421045.1 Propylea japonica | reverse complement strand
TTCTCATGATTATTTATGGATTTGGAGAGGAAAAAATTGAAAAAGTTCCCACTAAGTCCTTTCGAATTAAATTATGAAGTTATGAGAGTTTAGAACATGAATCAATTCATCTTGATTTTTAAGAGTTCAGATAACTCGAATTTAAGCTTCTGCGGGGGTGTGAATTGTTTTGAGAAAATTATTCAATCTTTTTCTGAAGGATCATTGTTGAATTATTCAAATATGCTTTATCTAATTTTTCATAAACGCTTTAAACTATTTTCGTTTGTTATTCATTAAAAAAGGAGTAATATGTTCCTGGGTTAAATGAGTCGTGACAAGTTTCCAGGCTCCCTTGGTATAAGTTTAGGAAACTTATCGGATCTACCTGACAAGAAAATGCAGAAGTTTTTCTGGGGACTCTGGCCTGCGAACTCCATATTAACCCCAGCAACAGAAAAGGATCATAGACTAACTAAACGGAGAATAGATGAGACACACTAAGTAGAACAAGCAGCAACGACATCTTTTTTTGTACAACATTACTAATTCGTGAAAAAAGCTCAATTGAAAAAGGAATCTGTATCGTAAAGCTGCTCTCAAAAAGAATTCTGTAGTGCACATTTTGAATAGGTATTTACACCCATATACAAGTGCAAAAAGTTTTTTGAAATTCAATTTCCAAAAGGAAATCAGAAATGGATTCGTGCAAGTTATCGATGAGTGAGGAAATTTATTTTCATGAAATAATAGCTGCAACGAACTTTCATCTGTTTCTTTTGTAATCGAGAAGTGAGGATCATAATCAAATTCTGGATAGAATAAAAATTTATTAACTGAAAAAGATATCACAATGAAAATACAGATTCATTTCATAAATATCTAATCAATAAACTAATAATTGCATTGAAAAAACATTCTCTAAAACTAACAATAATGAATTCAATAATACAAAATATGAGTATTTACCTACTAAACTTATTCAATACATGAAAAAACTTTTTAGAAAACTATCTTAATTCTTATAGGTAACAGAATATATAATATTATATTTTGATATTACCTTTTTGCATCTCGATTTTCACATCCAATAACACAACACATCTTCATCTTGCAGGCATATCGAAATTCATGATATTTCAAAAAGAACGTGTCAAACCACTCCTTGTGTCAGTTGACAATTCAAAGGTTTTTTGATAATAACGATTTTACATACTAACTATTTTCTCGATAGGATTTCTATGAATGCAACGACATCTAACCATCAAATTGAGATAATAATAATTTTTTCGTGTATTAGTATCCTCCTCCGACAGGTGGCGCGACATATACGAGTGGCTCATCTATTATTTTAGTTTGTCTATGAAAAGGATATATGTATTATTCAGAATTCAGGCTGGTAATGTCAAACTTTGGAGCAGATTTCGCATTATTATTTAGAGATTTGGAGAGGAAAAAATTGAAAAAGTTCCAACTTTGTTTTTAGAATTAAATTATGAAGTTATAGGCGTCGAAAAGATGCATCAATTTGTCTTGATTTTCATGGGTTCAGATAACTCGAAGTTGAGAAATGCACCAAGACAAATGATGTTTTTTTTCCTGAAAGATCAATGGTGGAATATTGAACTACGCTGAATCTAATTCTTTCATATAGGTATTAACACAATTCCTTGTTTTGTCACTCATTAAAAAATGAGTTCCCGGTTCAAATAAGTGAAGAAGTTTTTATGATTACTCGGGATAAGTTCGGGAAACTTATCGATCTACCTGACACGAAACTGCAGAGCTTTTGCGCGACTCTGGGCCTGTGACCTTCCATATGACACCCCAGCAAAAAAAAGGATGAAAAATTCTGAATTTAGGCTGGTTATGTCAAACTTCGGAGCAGAATACGCATTAGTTTTTTGAGATTTGAAAAGGAAGAAATTGAAAAAGTTCCTCCTGAGTCTTTCGAATTCAATTATGGATTAATGAAAGTTGAAAATATGAATCAATTCATCTTGATTCTTAAGAGTTCAGATAACTCCAAGTTCAACTTCTGGAGGTGAAATATTTTGGGAAGAATGAATCATTCATTTTTCTGAAGATCAATGTTGAATTATTTCAGTATGCTAAATCTAATTCTTCTATGATGGCATCAACACGATTTTTTGTTTTATTATTCGTTTCAAAATAAGTTAGGTATATGTTCGCGAGTTGAATGAGCAGAGAAAAAGTTTTCTGGGTTCTTTGGGCAAAGTTCAGGAAACTTATCGATTTAACTGACAAAAAAATGCAGCGTTTTAGCGAGACCCTGGGCATGCGATCTCCACATGACCCCAGCAACAAAGAAAAATAAATCATTCAAAATTCAGCTGGTAGTGTCAAACTTTGGAGCAGATTTTGCATTATTATTTCGAGATTCGGAAAGAGAAAATTTTTAAGAGTTCAGAAAACTCGAAGTTGAGCTTTTTTGGACGTGGAATATTTCGAAATGAATGATTCATTCATTTTTTGAAAGGTCAATGTTGAAATATTAGGATTTTCATTTCTTTCATGAAGGTACCAAAACGAGAGAGAAGTTTTTGTTTTGTTGTTTTATTGGTAAGTAATTTTTCACGCTTGTCGTCTTCTCGGATGTAGCAAATAGAATAATTTAAAAATTGTATTTGTGATCAAGATAATCGAAAACATTTTGACAAAAAAAAGTAACTTTCCTTCAACAAAATACAGACATGTCAAAAAGACATTCATCATCCTGATAAATGAAATTATCCCCAAATTCATTGCGAAGAGAAACAATGATTGGTTCATTAATGTTTTCTATGAAGATGGCAGCATTCATTGTTCGTTCAACGATATTAAGAGGGGTAAGGCTACCAAACATTATACAGTTAGCAAATTATTGATCCATCGGAAAAGGTCACAACTTCCTAGGCGAAATAAAGTCTCTATCGTCTGCCTGGACAGCTCTAAACTCTTTTGTTCGAACATTACTTTGTGAACGTTTTGTGACTCATTCGAAAAAGGAAGTTGCATCATTTTGATAAAAGCCAGTCTAGGTAGTGCATGTCCATTGCCGTCTGACAGCTTTATGTTCAGGTGTTAGCCGAGCTACTCCTAGAGGCCTTCCTACACTTGAATTTGAGGAATGCAACCGCCCCCGTATGGAACTGGTTGATATTAACCTTCTATATGCCCTCAAGAGGATTCCGTTTGATTCATTACAGAAAAATTTGCTATATGATGGTCTTTCTTGCGGATGTTACTCTGGATCGATCAGATACCGATCTCTGGGCAACGCTGCCTTGATTTGGAGCTACTATTCTTCCCGATCAAACTGAGGAACTAAATGTATCGACAGTTTACACAGATTTTTTCAATATAACAACTTTAGTTATTCGCTTAAAATTGATTGATCAACTTCTAACACAGTGTGTGTCTACCCAACAAGAAACATTGTGTCTCCAATACAGACACAATATCGAAATATTTTAGACTTTTCCTATCCAAAATCATTATGTCCCCATATGATTCACCCTTGATTCATAATAATCAGAAATTGTGGTTCCAGACCATCGAAATCTGTTCCTGTTCTAGGAATAACTGCGCCATTTTTTTGTCCGATGATCCTTTCCGATCCTTGGACATCTGCCCTGCTCCGTTTTTATCCCTGAAGGATAACTCGACAATTTATTCAGCTGCGTATCGTGTCCGTGAAGAGCAAAAGGTGGAGGGTTCATATTAACAACGTCCCAGTCGATTGCGCAAAAAAATACATGATAGAAAATAGGATAACTAATGAGTGTGCTCGAAGTCTCGACTGATGACCTGTGTGAAGAGCATTAATATTGGATCGCATTCCAGAAATATTAGATTTGTCAATCGCGAGAGAGAAAGCGAATTCAATTTTTCAAAAATCAAAGGCGCACAGACTGAATATTTCGAATATCCAAATCATTAGACTGAAATTTCCTCCCCGAAATCAGAAATGGAATAATTTCATGGGCACGATCACTGCGTGGAAATGGTTACATAGCAATTATCAGAATATTCCCTGCTCTGCAATTTCCTTTATGGTAGAATTATAATTTTGCTTTCATCTGCCTACTTCGAGAATGTAGGAAACTGAATTCAAAACTTCGAGCTCATTAACAAGTATCAGAGCATATTTAAATTTTCAAGAATGCTTTCAACCATTTTTAATTTACTTCATTGTAGTTTTTCCTCCCTTTGTTAAGTAGGGATATTTTGTGGGAATATTAACTGAAAAATTCGAATGAATCTAAGTGAATATTTGTCTACCGAGTGAAAAATAGTTTGAACTGTTTCATGAGAGTATTTTTTGTCAGTGAAGAGGAAAAGTTGGTGGGTTCATATTAACAACGTCTCGGTCCATTGCAGGAAAAATACGTGGTAGGGAATAGGATCACTAATGAGTGTCCTTGAAGTCTCGACTCATGACCTGTGGGAAGAGTATAAATATTGGATTCTATTCCAAAAATATTATATTGTCAATCGCGAGAGGTCGATCCACAAATTTTCGTGACGTGCTGTCAGTGCTGCACTCCCTTCAGTGTAATCCGTTATGAATTTTTCACCATCCACACAGCAACGGACAGTGTCGTCCGTGTCCGAGTCCGTGTCAGTGTTTTTTTGGCCTTCGCTGGGTCCGCTCTATAGGATTTTTCTGTTTCGATCTGGTATCAAAAGTGAATATTATTGTCTTGCGAAATCAACTGCTGGTCTGAAGATCTTGCTTTTGGAAGAGAAAGAAGAAACTGGGTACATTCCATCTAACATTTGTCAAAATTGATATATTCTCATGACAGCCGTGAACCGTGATCGCCGGAATATCACTGCATCGGGGTGTCAATCTTGGGTTCACTCGCTCAAAATATCACGAACGTATACGTTCGTCGAACGAGTGATCCGAGAATTGACACCCCGGGCATGTTTGAATACGAGCCTTTGCTTTAAATAGATACTTGTATTTTCCGATATATTTTTTTATTGAATGTCACTCTACGGTACGTCACGTCACTGAAATGTGTATATCGATCTTAATTTAATAATTCCAAAAATCAGAGAAGCACTTCCAGAGTGAATATTTCGAAAGTCTAAATCATTAGACTATCTACAGGATAACTCGACAATTTATTCAGCTGGCGTATCGTGTCCGTGAAGAGCAAAAGTTGGAGGGTTCATATTAACAACGTTAATATAATAAAATGATCCATTGCATAAAAAATGCATGGCAGAAAATAGGATAACTAATGAGTGTGCGAAGTCTTGACTAATGGCCTGTGGGAAGAACATAAATATTGAATCCTATTCCAGGAATATTAGAATTGTCAATCGCGAGAGAGTCGAGCGAATTCAATTATTTCAAAAATCAAAGGAGCACAGACTGAATATTTCAAATATCCTAATCATTAGACTTCACTGCTTTGAAATGGTAACAGATCAAATATCGGAATATTCCCTGCTCTGCAATTTCCTTTATGGTAGGATCATAATGTTGCTTTCATCTGCCTACGTCGAGAATGTAGGAAACTGAATTCAAAACTTCGAGCTTATTACAAGTATCAGAGTATATTTCAATTTTGAGAGTGCGTTCAAACATTTATAATTCATCTGATTGTAGTTTTTTCCCCCTTTGTTATAATATCTTAATATATATATTTCTTGTGTGCGTGTGTATGTGACTGAACTCCTCCTAAACGACTGGACCAATTTTGATGAAATTTTTTGTGTGTGTTCGTGGAGATTCGAGAATGGTTCAGATCACAAATCAGCCCGACAGGTGGCGCTGCAGTCGGTATCTAGGTTATTTATAATTTATAAGGCAAGAAACGGTTGCCGGATCAGCTAGTGTATCTACAGGGTGACTGGTGACGTAAGGGACAACGGCTAACTGGAGATAGAGGACCTCAAACTGAATGAGAATTGGGGGTTTAAATGTCCCATAAAGCTATTAGTTTCAGATATACAGGGTGTTTTTTGCAAAAGTGCTAAAACTATAAACTCCCATATCTTCGTCAATATGGCAAATTTGTCTCTGATATTTGGCAAGCTTATTAATATACATATCCTCCATCAGATCGACAAGAAAAAATTCCCAAAAATTGCAGGTCCGTATTCAAAAATTTCCATTTCCGTGTCAGGTGAGAAATATCACTCGGTATATGGAATAAAAAAACTGAATTGGGAAATTGGAATCTGCAAAAAACACTGAGTAAAAATTTGTTTTTAGTTTTAATGGCACAAATTTTTTAAAGTTTTTATGATATGTTGAAAGTCGAAGATTACAATTTTTTCATATTGAATTCAAGAAACACACTATTCCTGAAAGAATAAAACACTGAATTTGAGATGCTTAAATAATTCTGACGCATTTTGAATATTCCTTCACATCTTGAAATACTTTTTATCAATATTATAGGAAAAACTCAAAAAACAATACAAACACAAAAAAGATTAACAGTAGCACATATAGTTCATAAAAAAATCAAATAAACAAATGCTTGATATGCGAGAGCCATTCCCCTCACACACTTATTGGCTCTTTTGAACAATAATTGAAGTACGTTTCATACCCACAAAATGAAAAATTACTCTTGATAGAAAGTATCTAACACTAGATTTCAGCTCGAGAAAAGTTGGACTTTCTTCTCAGAACGCCTGAACAATAATCCATCTGATACTTATTCTTTCAACAAAATTTATTTTTCTATTAAATAATGCAATGATTCATGAGAAAACAACTAAGCAAATGCTCGAAACCAGAGCAATTTGCTTCAATGCATTTATTTGCTCTCTTGAACTCTAATGATTTCTTTCTCTTTCGAGATGAGGATTATTCTGAGAATAAATATTATATCCGTTCATTTTGCGCAATCCAAAAACAAGTATCATCTACATATTCTTCATTCGTGAATATTGAAGGCATTTTTCAATAGATAAACAAACGACACAATTCCCAATAATTCACAATCAATGAATGTATGAATATAAACGTCATTTTTTGAAATATGCCTACTCTGTGTAGTAGGATGTATTTAATTTATAATGAATAATAAACCTCTTATTCTAAAAAATCACTTGTTTCCCTAATATTCTGTTTGCATTAAAGAAATTCATATGATTCTCAAAAAAAGAAGAAGTTGCTACACCTAAGTACATATTAGAGGAAAATAAGTCCTCAAAATTCATTGAAGAATAAATTTTGTTGAAAACATATATAAGTACCAGATGGATTATTGTTCAGGGGTTCTGAGAAGAAAGTCAAACTTTTCTCGAGTTGAAATCCAGTGTTTCTGTTCTATCAAGAGTATAATTTTTCATCTTGTGGATATGAAAAGTACTTCCATTGTTCAAAAGAATCATTAAGTGTGTGAGGGGAATGGCTCTCGCATATCGAGCATTTGTTTATTTGATTTTTTTATGAATCATATGTGCTACTGTTCCTCTTTTTGTATTTCTATTGTTTTTTTAATTTTTCTTATAATATTGATAAAAAATTAATAAAAAGGGAGTTCAAGATGTGAAGGAATATTCAAAATGCGTCAGGATTATTTAAGCATCTCAAATTCAGTGTTTTTTTTATAAGGAATAGTATGTTTCTTGAATTCGATATGAATAAATTGTAATATTCGACTTTCAACTTATCATAAAAACTATAAAAAATTTGTGCCATTCAAACTGAAAACAGATTTTTACTCAGTGTTTCTTGAAGATTCCAATTTTCCAAATCATTTTTTTTATCTCATATACCGAGTGATATTTCTAACCTGACACGGAAATGGAAATTTTTGAATACGGACCTGCAATTTTTGGGAATTTTTTCTTGTCGATCTGATGGAGAATATGTATGTTAACAAGCTTGCCAAATATCAGCGAAAAATTTGCCATATTGACGAAGATATGGGTGTTTATAGTTTAAGCACTTTTGCAAAAAACACCCTGTATCTCTGAAACTAATAGGCTTATGGGACATTTAAACATCCAATCCCCATTCAGTTCGAGGTCCTCTATCTCCAGTTAGCCGTTGTCCCATACGTCACCAGTCACCCTGTATATAAGTGAAAACAGTAGTGGTTAGTGTAGAAGAGTGGAAATACAAAACGGCAAAGTATCAATATCTTGAATCAGGATAAATTTTTCATTATTGTTCGCACTACAAAAAACTATTTTTGCTATTTCTAACATATAAGTAGTTTTCTCATTATCTACGGTATACAATAGCACACATTTTATTATAAACAGATTATATCAGTATTGAGTATTCAGTTAACTTACATCCTCTCATTCCAATTTTTATGTAAGCAGATCGTCATGCATCAAAAAATTCATTCGAGCTCATCACACCTGCCACGATGAAAGTCAAAATTCCAAAAAAATTTTGGATAATATCCAAAATTAATTTCATTTCTTGGACAACAGAAAAATATCGAAACTCAAAAAGTATTTATGACTTGTTAATGGTAATGAAAATAAACACAATGATCTCAAACAGAAACATGAATATCATAAATCTACTCTTGAGAATTGCCGAGGTAAGTTTTTTCAATTCCAGAATATCCCACACTTCTCTCAGTAACATCTGAAAAACAATGAAGAATGTTGAATATACCACAATAGATCCCTACTGAACATTTCACAATATTTTCCTATAAAATAAGAATTCAAACAATAACAAAAACCCATAACCATACACACAGTTGTCGTATCTCACAAACTGAAAATGCATTTAAAATACAATCTTTTATCCCTCTTTTCGAAAAAATCAGTTATTCTCACACTAATAGACTACAGGCCCGTGTTGAAAAATTATGGGTCATTTGAACCACCAGATGACCTATCTAAAACGATATAGGAGCATAAAATAATAAGATTCAGCACTATGCCGTCACTTGTAAGCTGTCCAACTGAGTGCAGGTGAGAATTTGAAAGTACAGGTAGAGTGGGTACATTTTGGTCACATATTTTGTACGCCATTCTTACCATCGATTGATCCGTGAAAAATAATAAGAAAACGCGTAGCGCCGTAAAAAAAAGTGTATCCACAAAGTCAAAATTTTTTTTTTATTTTCCGACAATTCATTGGGTAAATTTGGTCATTTGATTTTGTACGGCATCTGTGTCATACTATTTTAATGCTGCTTCTATTCATTATTCCGCAAAGCCGTACGAACATCATGCGTGAAGGGGAAAAAATCTAGGGTTGCAATCCCCTCTATTTCCGTAGTCCAGGGGGTGATTTGACACAACATGAAATAAGTTTATTTTGAAAGTATTTTATGCAAAGATAAATTTTTTCATATGCCGTACATTTTCGTTGGTCCAAAGGGGAAAAAAAGGAAAAATTCTTTTATTTGTCCTAATTTTCATAGTCTTTTCGTGATTCTAGGTTCCTAGTTAGAAACTATGTTGAATATGGGTTTATATTCTATCCATTTATACCAAAATATGGACATATTGTCACTGATAATTCCAAAATACTACATTTTTTCGAGAAGTACTCATGACACTGAAATTAGCAGACCCCCTGGTGACATGATTTTGTACTGCAAACTTAAGTGTCATGAGTACTTCTCGAAATATGTTGTATTTGGAATTATCAGTGACAATATGTATATATGTCGGTATAAATGGATAGTATACAAACCCATGTTTAACATAGTTTCTAACTAGGAACCTAGAATCACGAAAGGACTATGAAAATTAGGACAAAAAAGGATTCTTTCTTTTTTTCCCCTTTGGACCAACGAAAATGTACGGCATATGAAAAAATATTATCTTTGCATAAAATACTTTCAAAATAAATGTATTTCATGTTGTGTCAAATCACCCCCTGGACTACGGAAGGAGAGGGGATTGCAACCCTAGATTTTTTCCCCTTGTCGCATGATTTTTGTACGGCGTTGCGGAATAATGGATGAGAAGCAGCATTGAAATAGTATGACATAGATGCCGTACAAAATCAAATGACCAAATTTACCCAATGAATTGTCGGAAAATAAAAAAAATTTTTTTGACTTTGTGTCTCCACATTTTTTTACGGCGCTACGCGTTTTCTTATTATTTTTCACGGATCAATCGATGGTAAGAATGCCGTACAAAAACATGTGACCAAAATGTACCCACTCTACCTGTACTTTCGAATTCTCACCTGCACTCAGTTGGACAGCTTACAAGTGACGGCATAGTGCTGAATCTTATTATTTTATGATCTTATATCGTTTTAGATAGGTCACCTGGTGGTTCAAATGACCCATAATTTTTTCAACACGGGCCTGTAATCTATAAGGATTTCAAAGTATAACATAATGCAACTTAATACAGAGCACCGATTCTGTTGGCTGAAAACTTTTAGTTTTCCTGATTTGTTCCACTATTCCACAAGCTCTGATAATAATGCGAAAAACTTTGTTGTTGTTCCTTTTCCGAATGCCGTCTTTGATGTTTTGATTGCGGGAAATATCAAAGGCATATTTTGTGAAAGAGGTTGATTAAAAAATATCAATTCTTTTCAAAATACATGATGTCGAAAGCTTATCGTTAGCTCAAGGTGAATAACAAAAATCCGAATGATCCAGAATAGGTATTTCCCATGATTAAAAATCATTGAGAGATGATGCACTTCCAGAAGATCATAGCGATTATTCCCTGTTTCGTCGTCCGGTTGTCGAGAAAAAAATTTTTTGAAATCACCGAAAAAAGCTATCGAATTCAAACGATCAGAATTGGCGGTTGAGTGTGACGTACGCGTTACTGTAGTGTGTATCGCCATCCCTACTAACTGTGCTTGCTCGTACGTCATTATGATACCATGTTTGAACTTACGAGTAGGTATATAGAAAGCGCATTTTCAATATTCAATTGAGATTTGTTCACTCGAAAGTTATTATCGAGGTTTATACTCGTATTTTTCACTACTTTTAAATTATTGTTTGAATCGTGGGATCAGAATAGGTTAGAAATAAGACACTATATCATTTCTTTGAGCGACGTTTCGAAACTAATTATTGCTTTTTCAAGCTCTATAATAAAAACACACAAAAATTTAATGATATAATAAAACACTATAAATAAGTACGTACATATAAATTCTCAAATTCTCCCACTTTGAAAGCAGCTAAATTCCTGACAATTATCACATAAAACGTCATAAAATTTAAGAATATTCGTGTCCGGTTTCGAAATAGTGTGATGCCAATGCAGTTTCATTTAATTTGTTATAATTTTGCAGTCGGACTTATGCTGTGCTACTAGCTGTTTTGTCTGTTTCACGTATGATTTTTCACAAGAACACGATATCTTATTCATTCGATTGATCAGTGGATGGTATTGCATCTTTTAATTTCGTGAAGAGATAGCTATTGGTTTTACATTATAGTAGGCTAGTTCCATTGCATCTTTGTAAGCTCCGCTAATTTTTTGTGAGAGTGCTTGTATGAACGGAAACCTGAAATATACTCGTACCTGTTATATTCTTTCTCTAAAGAATAATATTTCTTGATCTAAAGAATAACACTTTGTTGAAAAACAACTTTTCTCTTCACTTTTATTTTCTGACTTATAACTATCTGACAACTACATACTATTTTAATTATTCTTTTATAAGTGAACATAGAACATTGGTTTCTTTCTTTCAATATGAATTTACATAATTTCAACACTTTCCCTTGTAAATGAATGTTGAAATGAAAGATGAATAAAAAACATAAAGAAAGAATGTCACTATCCATCCTATGGCCAGTCACTTCTATTTACATAAGCCTCATCTTCTCGCTTTCCCTGAAATGAAGGTTGTAATCTTCCAGATGTCTCAGTTTCCTCAAAATTTGATCTATCCCTCAAACTTCTTTGTGATATCTCCAAATTTTCTTCTTTCTTTGAATGTAATTCTTCATCGTTTTCTTTGTCTTCTCTTTCTTTTTCTTCTTGATTTTTGTTCTCTACATCTTCCATACGTAGCTCAACCTTGCTTTCACAATCTCTCAGTTTTCTTCTATATCTCTTATGAGCTTAACAGTAATGCCCAACTCTCTCTTGAGCATCTCTCTTACGTGTCGCCTGTCCTGATTACCCCACCTCTCGTGATATAACTGAAGTGTGGAATTTTCCGCCACGACATTGTTGACCCTCTCCATTTTCTCTTGAATAATCGGTTCAATTGCCGCTTTGTATAGAATTCCACCTTCTTCTCTATTTCCACAAAGAACTGTTTTTCCATCTACCTCCAGCCAACACTTGGTTGAAGTCGAGTAGAATCTGCTATTTTTGTTTCTATCTTGGGCAGCTAACACAGAAAATAAATTTTTAGATATTTTTGTAACGTACCATACATCATTCAAGGTCATCTTCAGTGTATAATCTTCAGTGAAGGATGTTATTTTTATAGTTCCTTTCCCAATGGCCTTGAGAGCTTCATTTCCAGCAGCTTTGATAACGCAGGGGCTTTGAAACTCTTGAAAGTCGACAAACTGGTCCAGACAATTGGTCACATGCTTTGTGGCTCCGTTGTCAATCCACCACACTAATGTTGTACTGGTCTCACAATCAGTCTTAAGCCAATCTTCACTACTAGTACAAAGGGCTACATTGGTATCCAGGGCGTTGCTCTGAGGAGGATTCTTCTTCCGCAATGGTCGTCCATCAGCAATCCACTTTCTACATGTCTTCACCCAATGTCCCTTCTTTTTGCAATAATTGCAAATATCATTTGCTTTTTCCCTCTTGAAACCTTGGTTCTTTGATTCATCACTTTTAGCAAATAATGCTTCTCCAGTTGCATTTTCTGTAGGTGTGAATCTGAAGTTTCTTTCATACATGCAGAGTTGAGTCACTAACTCGTCAAAGGTTCTCTCTTCATTTTTCGACAACAACATCCAACTTGACTTGAAGTTCTCGAACTGGCTAGGTAAGATTTCCAATACTTTGCAAACAAGAATTAAATCTGGTAAAGTATTTTCATTCTTCAATTTCAATCCATTGTTGAGTTCATTCCATAAACTTCTTAATTTTGCAACGTGAGTTGAAACATCCTCTCCAATAACCCAACTAAATGCGAAAAACTGTGTGCATATCTTGAAGAGCTGATCTTTTGAAGATGCCTCAAAATTTAACTTCAATGCTTCCCACGCCTCATACGCTGTTTCTTTATCCATTACTTTCTGATAAACTGCATCAGTCACTGAACTCGAAATCATTGACTTTGCGTAGCTATTTGCTTTACGGAATAAATCTGATTCTTTCTTATATTTCTTTATCTCACTCTCTTTAGCATCATTTCTAATAGGTTCAGGTTTCAGTAACTTGCCATCAATCACATCTAGGGCTCCTTCATGATAATCTAGCAAGTCTCGCATTTTCTGCTTCCAAATTGGCCAATCTGCCTCACCAGCCAAGGATTTTATGTGTTTTGCAAACTCCATAACTTTGAAAGATGCTTTGCGTCAACTTTGAAAGATGCTTTGCGTCACTCCACACTTAACCCTGTCTCAATAGTCCTTTTTAATTTTTCGCTGAAACTTTCGCGGTTACGTTCACTCAATCAACTCGCGAATCCTGCGAACCTGGGCCCATAACCTGTTATATTCTTTCTCTAAAGAATAATATTTCTTGATCTAAAGAATAACACTTTGTTGAAAAACAACTTCTCTCTTCACTTTTATTTTCTGACTTATAACTATCTGACAACTACATACTATTTTAATTATTCTTTTATAAGTGAACATAGAACATTGGTTTCTTTCTTTCAATATGAATTTACATAATTTCAACACTCCGAAGACGTTATCGAAATGTTTGTGCATCTTTGCTCTGTGAAGAACTTTGTGACTACTTTTAAATCTGTCACATAAAAAAACATATTTCAACATACTGGAAATGCCCGTTTCAGTCCATTTCCTTTCGTCCTATTTTGTCACCAACCAGCATCCACTGAATCATAACTCGACCATTCATTAAAACTGACGTATACAAACCGTACAAAGGCAAAGTTTGAGAATTTGTACCAACAACCGCCCAGACCATCGCATACAAAAATTTATGGAGAAAGGATAACTAATGAGTGTGCTCCAAATCCTGTCTGTCCGAGAAAACGGCGGCTGCTAAAGGGAATTAATATCGGATAGTATTCTAAGAATACGAGATTCGCCATCCTTGAAGGAAGCCTGCTTCTGAGGGAGACTATATTGGATGTTAAGTAGAATATAAAAGACTTCATTTTCTGAATTGGAGAAGTAATAATCTTTGGAGGATGGACGAGCTGGAAGAGTCTGAATCTGACTTTTCATTATTTAGGTTGGCATTCATTCCTGTGGCTACATGATACTGTGAATATGGGAATTTGAAATATTTTTTATGTCATATTCTATTTGGAATGATGATCCATACATGTTTCAATAGAATCAGTTGATGAATGGATAATCTTACTGATTGCTCATTGCCTTAGGTACACTTTAATTCCTCTCCTCGAGAAAATCAGTTATTCTTGCAGTTAGGAATACAGAAGTGCCTTGAAATTCACATCGAGATGAAAGACAAAATCGATAGAATGAAATGATGCAATTCGAATACAGAACGCCGATTTTGTTTGCTCAAAACTTTTGGTTTTCCAGATTTGTGCCACTATTCCACAAACGGAGACTCTACTCTGATAATAATGCGGAAAAACTTTGGTGATATTCCTTTTCCGAATGCCGTTTTTGATGTTTTGATTATAATATCGAAGGCATATTTCATGACAGAGGTTGATCAGAATATCACTTCTTTCCAAAGAATCATGTGATCGAAAGCTTATTATCAGTTTAAAAGGTAAATAACAAATATCTGAATAATCCAGAATTATTCCATCAACAGGCCAGCTGAAAGTATACAAATGTAGAAGAGGTATTTATTTATTTTAGGTGAAAGCACCTATGCAAATTACTGTTTTGAATTAAAATGAACATAAACTGTTTGAAAACATTTAAAATGGTCTTCTCTTGTTAGAATTGTTAGAAATTTTGAACTCTAGTCAACTTTTATTACCGATATATCTTTCTTGTACGAATGTCAGCTGAATATGGAACTATAGGATATGTGCGAAATGTGATATCTCATATGTTATTAAAGGTGGCGGAAATTTTTTGAATTTTAATATTTCTAATTAGTTTTTAAGAATCTATGAGTTTGAAAATGCTCATTCTGTTGAATTCTATATTATCATTAAGTAAAAATTGCTTGGCTGGCCTGATGATGGAATAATTCCGAAATAGATAGCCGAAGATTATAATGAACAATAATAGCGTGTTTTATTTTATTTTACATTTCTCAGTCTCAAAAGAACATACTATGGAAGAATTCATTTTTAAAATCCAGAATAGGAATTTTCATTGATTTCCAGAAAAAAAACATTTCAAAATGCACATCATAGTGATTGTTCTTTGTTTCGTTATCAGGTTTTCGAACAAAAAATTCTTGAAATTTCCTGAATAAGCCAGCGAATTTTAACGTCCAGAATGGGCGATTGAGTGTGAAGTATGCGTTGACATTCATTTCATTGGTTGAATGAATGATATAAACAAACATGCGAACATTGACAAATAATTTAGTATGTTTCAGCCTTCAATTCGTAGCTATAATGATGATCAACTGTATAGAAAAAATCATACCTACTTCACGGCCTAGTCCGGGAAGTGCTTATTTCTTAGATGAAAAGAGTCTGGGAAATTATGGACTTCCTGGACGGTTGTCGAAGAAAAATAGTTACTAGAAATTTTCAGTGAAATATCGGATACGTTTTACTTCAAACGGAAAATTTCCTCTAAAACAAACAGGAAATGCCCGTTTCAGCCCATTCCTTTCTATCCTTTTTTTGTCGCCAACTAGCATCCACTGAATCATAACTCGACAATTTATTTTAACTGCCCTTGACAAGCCGTACTATGGCAAAGTTTGAGAATTTGTACCAACAACCGCCCAGACCATCGCATGCAAAAATTTATGGAGAAAGGATAACTAATGAGTGTGCTCCAAATCATGTCTGTCCGAGAAAACGGCTGCTGCGAAGGAATTGATATCGGATGGTATTCTAAGAATACGAGATTTCCTTTTCTTGAAGGAAGCCTGCTATATTGAATGTTAAGTAGAATATAAAAGACTTCATTTTCTGAATTGGAAAAGTAATAATCTTCGGAGGAAGGACGAGCTGAAAGAGTCTCCTTGGAGTTTTCATTATTTATGTTGAAATTCATTCTTGTGGCTACATGATATTGTGAATATGAAAATTTGAAATATTGTCGATGTCATATTCTATTTGGAACGATGGCCCATATGTCTCAATGATATCAGTTGATGAAAGGAAAATATAACTGGTCTACACAATGAAGAGCATTCTCTCTTATTTAATTTGAAATAGTGTTCATTTCATATTGTAATTGGAACGATGACCTATACATTTTTCGATGATATCAGTTGATTAATGGAAAATCTTACTGATTACATTGCCTTAGGTATACATAGAAGAACAATTTTTTCATTAATTCTTCTTCTCCTTGAAGTTCGCATTGAGATGAAAGACAATATCAGTAGAATAAAATAGCAATTTGAATACAGAACGTCGATTTGATATCTCAAAACTTCCGGTTTTCCAGCTTTGTTTCACCATTCCACAAACGGCGACTCTACTCTGATAAAATGCGAAAAACTTTGGTGCTTTTCCTTTTCCGAAAGCCGTTTTTGATGTTTTGATTACAAGAAATATCGAAGGCATATTTCATGACAAAGGTTGATCAGAATATCACTTCTTTCCAAAGAATCTTGTAATCGAAAGATTATCGTGATTTCAGGGTGAATAACAAATATCTGAATTATCCGGAATAGACATTTTCACTGATTTCCAGAAAAAACATTTTTAAAATAGTGCTCCACATCGTATCTGTCCGAGAAACCCGCTGCTGCTAAAGAGAATTAATATCGGATGATATTCTAAGAATACGAGATTCGCAATTCTTGGAGGAAGCCTGCTTTTGAGGGAGACTATATTGGATGTTAAGTAGAATATAAAAGACTTCATTTTGTGAATTGGAAAAGTAATAATCTTAGTAGGGCGGAAGAGCTGGAAAAGTCTGATTCTGATTCTTTGGATTTTTCATTATTCTTGTTCGAATTCATTCCTGGGGTAACATGATATAGTGTGAATATGGAAATCGAAATAATATGTATTGTATGCTATTCTATTCGCAACGATGGCCCTTATAATTTTTCGATGATTTTCAATTATTATTTATTGAAAAATTCAACTGATAACTCATTGTTTCAGACAATGAAAAACATTCTCTCTCCATTTCTATCTAATTGATTAATAAATTTTCAATAAAGAATGATCAGTTTGAAACCAATATCCACTTTTCCCTATCTTCAAAAACGACTGAAAAGCACAATTTTCCATTATTATTTTTTTAATGCAGAAAATTAAAGTACCCATGTATACATATGTGTCAGTATATGCAGGAAAGAATGTGAACAGAACACCATACATTCCTACGGATGATACTAAAGCACTGGGACTTCATCCAAGAATGAGATAAAATAAAAATTTTTTTGTTTTTGTTGTGATCTGTTTCGTAATTAGAAATGGTACAAAAAAGACGAGCACTCCACTGAATTCTACTTTAAAAAATGGCTGTATAATGTTTTCATTTCAGAGCTCTATCATCAGTATTGGCGGAGATATGATTTTTTTTTCGATATCGACACTTTTCCATCGAAATATGCCCACCCTGTACATATGCAGTATGTCTTAATACAGGTTGTTTCCATGTGGCAGTATTGACAGTTAAATATATTCCTATTCAATGGTTCACTCGAAATTTAAAATTAGGTATTTTTGAATAAATAGTGAAATTATGAGCAAGCATAATTATAGTGGGAATGATGATACACAACAGAGTGGTTAGGTGGTATCGTTGTTAACTTTCATTCAACATTCAACCATTGAAATGAATTTATCTATTTTTTCATTTATTCTTCTGAATTGAGAAATAAAAAATACAATACATGAAACAAAAAACTCCCTAGCTGATGTTAGTGCAAAACGGGGTACCATACTATGCGTATGATACCAGAGCTCAGGGAAAAATCCTCAGTAGAAAAAACCGTGTCTCGCCGTTTTTACAAAACTGAAACCAAAAACTATTCTAATAAATACCTTCAATATTCAGATACAAAATACTTAATTCTTGCTCTCGGGCCAGGAGGGTGTTTTACACCAAGTCTGGTCTTCCAAGTGATGATTTTTCGAATCTTCTGTTCTTCCAAGACCGTTACAGGACCCTACTGAAAGGTAATCATTTCCCATTGATTTAAACAGTGGAATAATGATTAAAAACGTGTGACAAACTCATGTCAAAATGACATGAATGCTAACGCATAAGTGAGGTTCAGAATGCAAATTTTTACTCGTTTGCATTATCTAGCTTAATTCGGTGAATTCAATAATTTTTTTCGCTTCAAAACAGAGAACCGATTATCGCTATGATTTTCTGAGGGGTCATTATTTCTTAAATGATTTTTTTCTGGAAATCACTGGGAATGCCCATTATCAATACCTCACAAATTCAATGAACTTAACAGATCCATATATTGGACAGTTATTTCTCATATCATCGAACTGTTATTTCTAAAAATATAATTTGATAAGCAAATAAAAGTGGAAACAATGTGACAACATAAGTTCAATAATATGATATTCATATTCGATAATATAATTCCCTATTAAATAGGAAAGAAGAAGAATAAGAATAACATAATGCATATTTTTCGCATATTCTGTAATGCCTTTTTGAGATCCGAAAAAAAATACTTACCAATCATAAGAAAAATGTTTCAAAGACTTACTTCAGACATAATACGCAAATGCACCTAGGCAAGTTCACTCTTTCAACTTATTGATTGCATTCCAAACACCTTCAATTTTTTAAAGATTAGAGAAACAATCAGAATTATGAATTTCTATACTTCCCAAAATGACAGTCATCAGTTTTGCGTGCAGACATCTTCCGAAAAGTCAGTCTAGAATAATTCCATCGATATTGCATGAAGGGTTTTTATAAGAAGAATTGAGTTTGCGGTTGGTTCTAGGTGAAACATTATAACAATTTATATTGAAAGTACACTTAGTTTATATTTCACAGTTTATTCAGAAATCTGAAGCGGCCTACAGACGATCAACTTAGTTGAAGACTATGTTGTCAACTAGGTTGTAAACCAAATGAAAGTGAAAATAGCGGTTGTCAACCAAGTTGAAAACATCATTTCAGCGGTGGTTTCCGTCGAGTGAACTAGTCGGCTGATTAGGAGAAATTATCGAAACATGGAGAGAGATCTTTCGTTATATGTTATTATAAACGATATATCGATGGCCTAACTGCAATACCCCGTATCTGAAATAAGTGAATTTTTCGCAAAAATCTTGCTAGACAAAAAACTCGATATTGTAAATTTTTCCAAAATACTTTCGTTGCCTGTTACTAAGAAATTACATTATTCTTCCTATGTTCGAGAAAAAAATTTTGCCTTCATTCGTTTTTCTGATTTAAATTCGTATTTTGTCTTCCTCCTGTAAAATTCACTTATTTCAGATACGGGGTATTGCAGTTAGGCCATCGATATGCAACAATGTGGTGCAGCACAGTTCTTGAATGAAAGAATTTGGACCAAGGATTGGTACCACAATCGGTCTCATTTTTCCCATTTCGGTTTAATGAAAGACTTTTCGAATTTTGAGCCGAAATTGGTCTCCAACGATAGGGTTCTGCTCCGTATTACAACCATCTTCAGAGGAGTACAAAAAGTAACTAAATTTAAAATCACAGATGTTGCAATTGTAAAAATTGAACCTCTGTGATTTTAAGTTGGGTTACTTTTTGTACTCCTCTGAAGATGGTTGTAATACCGAAACACGTGTCAGATTTCTGAATAAACTGTGAAATATAAACTAAGTGTACTTTCAATATAAATTGGAGGGTTTTCATTCATTGTTCTCCTTCACACAAATAAACTCATATTATTTCAGCATGAACTACCTGGGTTATATAGAATGCTGATGTTATTTGTCATAGATTTATAAAGTGAAGACGTTGACTTTTTGTTCTGTATTGCATCCGTTGAACTCAGTCATCCTCAGAGGAAAGAACATGCTCGACGTTAAGTAGGAACATCTTGCTGTTGTTTTATACTTATAACATCCAATAGCATTTCATTTTCCCAGAAAATATAATTCAAAGTAACCTGAAAGAAGGATTCTTGTAATCAAGTCTGGTGCCATTATTCATAACTGTTTATTCTATCTCCACAGGGATTATAGCACGTCGTCTGGCACTCACATCACCCACTCAGTTATTCCATTATAAAAATTCAATTTTGCTGTGAAATTTACTGAGTAGTAGTCATCTTCCTTTCGCATCACTACATTCCGAACATTTATTCTTATTCCTAGAGGATCTTGGTGAACAAATTCTTCAACGTGGAAATATATGACGTGAATGAAAACCGTTTCTAAACTTTGCATTTTTTACGATTGAGGAATATTCGCACCTTAAGAACCAAAATTAATTATCGCTTCAGGGTTCATGCGGTGGGAGGAAAATCGTGAGATCCTCCAGAGATGTCCCGTTGTTTTTTTATAATACCCGGAATGGTACGCCAGATCTAAGTATAGAGCTATTTTCCATAATGATGAATTCAGATAGGGAAAATAGCTATTAATGAATGCTATGTATGTGGTAACATCTAATCTTTGTAGGTTCTTTGGACTTTGACGACATCAGATCTGAAGTTCCAGTCTGATATTGGTTGATTTTAATCGATAAATATTATTCTCTGCTTTCCATAATGAATATGATCATTTTTTCATTTCTGTCAAAGCGTTTGTAAATCGACAGATTACAATAAATGAAAAAATGCAGCAACATACGTTGTTGTTTTCAATATATTAATTTGCATTCATGACTCGCCTAATTTTAGGCCATGCAAGACTTCACCTTCCATATCATATAAAACCCATTTTTGGTCATTCAAGAAGAACATATACAGTTGCCGTAGCAGATATAAGTTTTTTTCAATTCTTTTAATTTTCTATCGTTTGAATCCAAATTTTTCATATCAATACAGATTACCATGTAAGTTCTTCAAAAATCATCCAACGAAACACGAGCAGAAACAAAGCACATTCGATTTGAAAGCTGCGACCCCTTTACAGTCCTATTTGCTTTCTGTTGCCAAACTGGATATCTAATTTCGCAACATTCATTAGGGGTCAAAAAACAAAAAGCCCTTAGAAAGGCATGATTCATGAGGGTATGAAGTATAATCTGTCCAAAGTCACTTGGACAACTATAGGAAATACGTCTATGTAATGTACAAGTGTGCTCAAATTTCGAGAAATTCATCAGCAGATTTAGATTTCATGCCGTTTCACTAAGTAATTGGGCCCCGTTGATTGGTTGAACAATGTTTATCTGATTACCAAGTTTCTTGTTTTCACTCCATCGAATTACAGGCTGCAGTAATTAGTTCTCTCTGATTTGAAGGAGCTGTTAAGAAACGAATAGTCTAAGAGCCCGTGAACCCCAGACCTTCGTTATTTTATAAAAGCTGAAAACTTGTCTACGCATGCTAACAACACAGGTAAGAACGATAGACCATTATGAAGTTCGGGTTACCCTGGCTTTGGCAGGTAAACGGTATTAAAGGGGTGTAAAATACTGATCTCGTTTCGTCATTTTATAAAGTGTGATTTTTTGATAGTACTTTCAGAAAATCATTAAAATTCACGTCATTAATTGCCAGACACTTACTATAGTGGCAACCCCTTGCCAGACACCCTTAATGTTCATTAAATTATATGTAATTCTACTTACGTTATAGTATAAAAGCTGATTTTTATATAATACTTGGGTAATAATTAGATAATGTTTTCTCATTAGACAGACATTTTTGATAGTGCCAACCCTTTGACAGACAAGATTGTAGTTTAGCTGCAGGTGCGAGCGAGAGACAGTATATATAAGTGAGTGCGAGTAAGACGACATGGTTATAATGACTTATGCAAATAAATTTTTTGGTACAGATTTATATAACTTATCATTTGAGTGAATCTCAAAAAATCTGGAGAAAAGACATTCGAAGCCACAACTGAATAAAATTGTTGAAAATTTTATTTTATTCTATTAACAATTTAATTTAGTTGTAGCATTGAATGTCTCTAATTTTTCTGAAAGTCTAAGAGCCCGTGAACACCAAACCTTCGTTATTTTATAAAAGCTTATAACTTGTCTACGCATGCTCCCAACACAGGTGAGAACGATGGACCATTATAAAGTTCGGGTTACCCTGGCTTTGGCAGGTAAACGGTACCTACTAAAGGGGTGTAAAATCATTTAAGTTTATCTCAAAACATCTGAAGAAAAAACATTCGATGCTACAACTGAATAAAATTGTTAAAAATTTCAATTTATTCTATTAACAATCTAATTTAGTTGTAGCATTGAATATCTTTTCTTCATATGTTTTTGAGATTCACTTAAATGATTAGTTATATAAATCTTCACCAGAAAATGTATTTGCATAAGTCATTATAATCATGCCGTCTTACTCGCACTCACTCATATACAGATTTGGAAATTCACATCTGAAATATACGATATACAATGCATCAGACAGAGAATTCTTCCCTCCAGTTGCACAGATGAATAGTCGAGACAATCACTAGCTGTAACACACTGAATTCAGTTGTCTCACTTCATTATTCTAATCTTGTCTCTCTCTTATCGTTTAGAGGAGCGTAATTCTCTAGTATGGTAGGCAACAGTAAATACTTGAATCGCGTATTACGGGCAGCCTGACAAATTAAAAATTTTTTACGTGCAGTGCGGGTTCCCTACCATACTGCGATAAGAGTAACGTAAGTAGAATTACATATAATTTAATGAACATTAAGGGTGTCTGGCAAGGGGTTGTCACTATAGAAAGTGTCTGGCAATTAATGACGTGATTTTTAATGATATTCTGAAGGTAATATAAAAAATCACACTTTATAATTTGACGAAATTAGATCAGTATTTTACACCCTTTTAATACCGTTTACCTGCCAAAGCCAGGGTAACCCAAACTTCATAATGGTCCATCGTTCTTACCTGTGTTGGGAGCATGCGTAGACAAGTTTTTCAGCTTTTATAAAATAACGAAGGTCTGGGGTTCACGGGCTCTTGCTCTAGAAAAGATAAATTGGAAAATTCTTTCTTAATTGGAAAGCCTATATGATTACGTTGAAAGCTAGTTGTACTGAATTGAAGACAATTGTGTGGCAGTTTGCGTACGACCATGGAAGCGGCAAGATATCAAAGGATAATCTGCCGTGAGTTTTTATACGTTGTTCAAGTGAGTTCGGATAGACTATACATTCAGAAAACAAAGCAACATTCGATTTGAGAACTGCGACCCCATTACAGTCCTATTTGCTTTCTGTTGCCAAACTGGATATCTAATTTCGCAACATTCATTAAGGGAAGTCTGGACGAGACATAAAATGTTCCTGCATCGGATACCGCGAGCGGTGTACTCGTATTTCACCGGAAGGAGTGGGGGGAGAAAGCACGTACGTTCGCCAAGAGTCTAGGATTTATTACCTCAAGTCTGTATGTCGGGACTCAAATGAAAATATGTTCTTTGCAGTTGAATTAATTATTTATAGTTCCATGTATGTGGAACAGGGGGAGATATCTGATGCGTTCAAGAAGAGAGGGTGGATTTCCTGAATTTTGCATTGAATGTAAGTTGCCGGAATACGCGATAAGCGTAGTGACCGCGATGAGTGCTCGAGGGAGGTCTTGTTAAGCTGGGTGCTTTAGATGTATTCTCGGAGGAATTATAGGTCAATTGAAGAGAAGAAACCCTTGAAGTTGTATGGGAGCTACGTCTGCGTGTGGGATGAGTGGAATTTTATGTCCTTGAACTACATCTTCGCGACGATAGCAAGGGAAGAATGGTCTCCAGCGTTTTGTTCTCTTCCGATATCTGCTGATTTCATTACACTTACGTCCATGATTACTGTGCGAATGTTTATACACGGTTGGGATAAAGTTTGGCACCAAATTAATATCTTTAAAACGAAACGGGCGATATTTTTGAAATTTGACAGCTGAGTGTGAGGGACCACAATGCATCTGATGAGGATATTTTCATCAATGAGATACTTCCGGTTTGACCGGAAATGACCAAAATTTTTTTTTATTTAAATGGGACACCCTGTATATTTCTGCAGATTCTGAAAGTGCACCTTGTTTCGGATCTGTCCATATCGGGTTCCATTTCACAATTCTTTGTGAAAAGAAGAAATTCAGTCTTTTTGTACATTTGAGAAAAAATACATTCAAATAAATAAATCGTTGTTATTTGTATCAATAGAGAGAAATTAAACGAATTACTTTGTAGTAGATAACTCTTTTCTGCTTTTCATGACGTATTTTTTATGAAAATCTATAAAAAGAAGAAATACTTCACTTTACTAGTAGAAAATTTTTTTCAAAAATAATTCAAAAAAAACATTTTAAATGTTCGAATTCGAACATTTAAAATGATGGCAAGCACTTAAGTGCTTGCCATTCACCTCCTGACAATATGCCAGTCTATTAACAAATTCTTGAGTAACTTTTCTCAAGACTCCTCCATGTATTAATGCACATTCATCAAGAATCCGTTGTCTCAATTCTTCTTTTACAGATAATTTTTACATGGAACCTGGTATGGACAGATCCGAAACAAAGTGCTCTTTCAGAATCCGCAGAAATATACAGGGTGTCTCATTTAAATAAGAAAAAAATAGGTCATTTCCGGTTAAACCAGAAGTATCTCATTAATAGAAATATGCTCATCAAATGCATTGTGGTCCATAACACTCAGCTGCCAAATTTCAAAATTATCGTCCGTTCCGTTTTAAATATATTTAATTTGGTGCCAAACTTTATCCCAACCCTGTATATGTGTACTTAAAAGACTACTTCGTGGAAGTTTAAGGCTGTCCAAATATAAAATCTATTTCCCGATGGGTTTAGGATTTGTACCTACTGAAAATGAGTGAATCAGATGAAAACAATAGTTTTTCGAATATTAGAATCAAATTAATCATTTTCCCAATATGAACAAGCAAACATTCGCTCCTGACTTGTATGAAGCAGTTAACAATAGAAATTTATTTGTTAATATCCATTTGGGCAATGTATGCACTCAACCACAGTGCTACTTAAAAAGACCAGCAATAAGAATTGAAACGTAAGCATTTTACGTAGGATTTTCACCTTCAGTTCTCTTAGCCACAAAAACCTCTACTTTCAATTGGCAGAACAAGAAACCCAAGAAATAAGAAAACATTGTTCAGTATCGATGCTGGATATATTTTCAACTTCTGTCAAAATATCCAGCATCTATAATCAAGGATGTGATGCTCATTTCGTTCACTATAGAGTCCTTTTTGAGCGTTCGATCTACTTAATAGTATATTATTCGATGAGCGGTAATGCAGGTCAAAACACACGCAGATGAATTTTGCACCACGAGCCGTCAGGCGAGTGGTGTAATTCATCAAGTGTGTTTTGAGCATTACCGCGAATTGAATACTATACTTTATCCACGACTTCTTCAGTAAAATTCGAATTAATCTGCATTTAAAAAATTTTGAACAGTTGTCAAAAGCATTGACAACATTTCGTCCAACCGTCAAACCTCTAGTCTGTACTCTGTAGTCGGGAATCAAATCAGAGTATCTAACTAATCAAATCAAGTACTTTCGCAACTTCAAAAATTTACGTTTTCCAAAAATAAATCTGGAATGAATCGCTAGAACGTTATCTTGATGGCTGAAATAGATTTCCGGATCGATCCTACTTTTTATTCATTTTTTTTGTGAACAATTTCATTTTCCTAGGTATTTTTATTAGCGGGAGTTATGGGCGGGTGTTATTATAACACTCGCTTTTCGGTTCATAGACATGTCTATGGTTGTGTTCTAGCTACTATTACACATAGAAATTAGTTTATAGGAGTGGATAAACGATTTTACTACTGTAGCGGTCCTAAACTTTTTGCCTAAATATCTGCAATTTTTGGATTTTGAGCCGAAAATGGTCTCAAACGATAGGGTTTGACACCTTGATGACGACTTCGAGGTCAAATTACATTCTGTTTGTGGGGCGGTCCGACCGTCCGTTAGCAGGATAACTTTTGAAAAAATTGTCCTAGAGACTTGAGATTTTCAGGGCGAGTTCGGTTCTCAGATGTCTCGGTCATGTTCGTTGACCAAGCGTTTCGTTCAGAGTGTTCCATAAAATATGGCCATTCAAAATTTTCTTCCTCATCATCTCAGACCAAACGAATTGAAATGCGATGTTGTTGTCAACTGCAAGATGCTCATAATAAGCCTCATGCAGAATTTTGCGGCCATGATGTGAACAGAATCATAGAAAATTCAATTGGAATATTGAAAAAAAATAACTCCATGTTTCCATACAGAAATATCCGATTCGAATGAAATTCATTTTGTGAATGAGGATCGATTTACTGAATGTTCATCGAGAATTTCGTGGCCATAGTAATAACAGAACCATAGAAATTTAACTGGAATATTGAAAAAAAGGATCTTTATATTTCCAGGATCCAGGATGTCCTATTAGGATTAAATTTCTTTTGTGTATGAAGAATCTTTATGCAAAATGTTGCGGCCATAGTGTCAACAAAACCATAATAAATTCAATTGCAATATTTTTGTTCAATTCTCACATTTTTATTCAAAGTTATTTAAAAAAACAAATAAAATAGTATATTATATTATAAGGATTAAAAGTGCATATTTTTTTTACGAGCAATATTTGCAGTTGCGAGGCGCAGCCGAGCGAATGCAGAATTGCGAGTTAAAATAGGCACTTTTAATCCGAATAATATATACTATTTTTTCTCCAACCAAGTCAAAATCACAATAAAATTGGTTTTAGTGAAAATCGTTCATAATTTGGTTATGAAATTGAACACAGAATCATGACAGTGATTGTCAAGTAGACTTCAAATGCATTTACTTTTAATCCAAGGATTAAAAGTAGCGTTTTTAATCCTAGGATTAAAGTAGCGTTTTTAATCCTAGGATTAAAAGTGTTGCTAAGTAACGAGTGAATTTTTGTACGGTAAGGGAATTCATTACTTTTGCACCTGAAAATAGTACAAAAATGTCAACATTTTTTGATGGTTGGAGGAAAAAACTAATTTTAACACCTTAAGGGAAGCCTTTTCGAACAGATAGGTACTTATAGGACCTTTTTTTCATATTTAATGGTTCTCTATCGCGTGGCTTCATGCATGGTACTCATTTCTTTGACACCCTGTATATTTTCGTTGTCATCAATTTTTATTACAGCACATTTTTCACCCCTTTTGCAGGCAGGTTTTGAGCAGTTGCTCACTCTTATGGTACTATTCTAACGGGTTTTATATAGATTAATAGGAGTTACATTTTATATGCTCATTCCACTTTAGATACCGATAAAATATATTGACAGGATAATGATTAGTTTGATTTTGTCAATTGTACCACAATAACAATTCTCAAAATTTTTGCAGTGCTAGTCATTCACCCTCAGTAAATTTAAATCTGGTTGATCGATAATTCCTGCTGACAAAGTCATAAATTTAGTCTTAAATTTATTCAGTGTCATAAGCATAGACTAACTAAACGGAGAATAGATGAGACACTAGTAGAACAAGCTTCAACGCCATCTTTTTTTGTACAACATTACTAATTCGTGAAAAAAGCTCAATTGAAAAAGGAATCTGTATCGTAAAGCTGCCTCAAAATTAATTCTGTAGTGCACCTTTTGAATAGGTAGGTACACCCATATACAAGAAGCAAAAGTTTTTTTGAATTCAATTTCCAAAAGGAAATCAGAAATGGATTCGTGCAAGTTATCGATGAGTGAGGAAATTTATTTTCATGAAAATAATACCTGCAACGAACTTTCATCTGATTTTCTTTTGGAATCGAGAAATGAGGATCAATAATCAAATTCTGGATAGAATTAAAATTTATTAACTGAAATAGGTATCACCAATTGAAAATACAGATTTACTTCATAAATATTTAATCAATAAACTAATAATTGCATTGAAAACATTCTCAAAAACTAAAAATAATGAATTCAATAATACAAAATATGAGTATTTACCGACTAAACTTATTCAATACATGAAAAACTTTTTTGAAAACTACGAGTATCTTAATTCTTATAGTTAACATGTAAATTTTATAATTACCTTCTTGCATCTCGATTTTCACATCCAATAACACAGCACGTCTTCACTCTTGCAGGCATATCGAAATTTATTATATTTCAAAAAGAACGTGTCAAACCACTCCTTGTGTCAGTTGACAATTCAAAGGTTTTTTGATAATAATGATTTTACATACTTACTATTTTCTCGATAGGATTTCCATGAATGCAACGACATCTAACTATCAAATTGAAAATAATTTTTTCATGTATTAGTCTCCTCCTCCGACAGATGTCGCGGAATATACGAGTGGCTCATCTATTTTATAGTTTGTCTATGGTCATAAGGCTCTGCTTCAAAAATTCGTAAATCATACTCAACTCAGACTTCTGAGTAACCTCGACTTCAGCCTTTAAAAATGGCTACTAAGCCACCAAGTGAATTATATGAACATATTACTTGAAATTATCTGTGAGAACTCCACTATTACTGAAATTTTTTGCCATTTTGTAAGTACTTCCATAAAACTCCATCACGTTTTTCAATCATTAAATGGACCAGGAAAACTGAAAAAATAGAGAAAACAGCCTACCCCCTACACAGCTCTATATGATGTCCTTACAATCCAATACCGCAAAACGAGCGTCGGCTCATAACAAAAAAGCCCCTAAATGTTCAGCCGGCACCGTTTATATATTTTCGTTGTCATTAATTTTTATTACGGCACATTTTTCACCCTTTTCGCAGGCTGTGAAATAAACTGTGTAAGGTTGTTTCGCGCTAGGTCTACTGTGAATTGGGTTTCATATAGATTAATAGGAGTTACAGACTTTTCCCCCCGCCTATTCCACCCCTTCTTATGTTCCTGAATAAAATATGGGCTATGGGAGGATCATACGAGCAATCTTATCAGATTTCTCATAGCCGTGAAATTTCATGTGCTCGAGGGGCATCTCCTTGTATAACTAGAATGGTTCACGTTTATGATTTTCTCGATTGAATCCAGTGAAAATGCTCTGATTATTTCTTCTGGGGTTTTGAAGGTTTGTGGAATTATTTTTCATTAGAAATCAGCTGATAGCTTCGCCAAATATTCTGACAAAATCTGATTTCAAAATGATGTGTCAAGTTTGAATATTATGTTTTCGTTCTGCTGTTGAAAAATGAAAATTGCGGAACGAAACTTAAACAATGGTTGAATGTATGAAGTTCTAGATTCAGATAAGGAATCAAAATCAGAAACAGGCACTGGCCTAGTTGTATAGGGACGAGAACTGAGGAACACAAAAGCCTTGGAAAGTGAACCATTTTTACAGACAGATATGATGGCTGTTTATACATACTGGTTTAGAAATTCACATCGCTGGCATAGGAAATTAAATGCATCAGTGAGAGAATTTTGCCGTGCAGTTGACCAGCGCTGTAATGGAAAGGTTCACGTGATTCGTAACTTTCTAAATGAACGAGCGACTGGAATAGTGTAGTTTTGATCTCTCTTATTGTTGGGAGTTTGCTTAATCGAAGAGTATGAACTCTCATCGAGTTCTGAAGCGGCCTATAGACGATCAACCTAGTTGAAGACTAGGTTGATGCGAGCACGATACACAAACACCGGTATGCCGACGCGCATCGAGAGTGACGTCACTAGGAACATTTCCATAGCATTTGCGTGATAGAAGTGTTGGAACTCGAGAGAATTGATTAGAATTTGTTCCTAATATTCTCCCAATGACGTAGATGCTCGCGCCGGGACGAGTTTAGACCACGAATCTGGCATACCGGTGTTTGTGTATCGTGGATGCGAGATAAAATCGGTTTGATATTTGGTGGGCGGAGCCTGATGTTGACGACTAAGTTGGAGTGGTAGTCATCAACTAGGTTGACAACACCAGTTGGAATTCTACCTTGTAGAGTGAACATCGTATAGCGTATTCAATATTCGTCGTACGTATTCGAGGAAAGTTATAATTTTATTTGTTTCTCATTTGTAAACGTCAGTTTCCAAAAAACAATATTAATCAAGAAAGTTCATTTTATCAAGTCACTAACTTGTAAAACTGACAGTTAACTTGTGAATTTTTACAAGTTAGTAGTATTATTCACATTGAGAATTGTCAAGTACTTTTTTCTAATTCCATTCATCTCTCTAATTTCAGAGTTCCTGGAACAAATGTATTTCTCAATAAACGTTCTCAAACTATTCGAAAACGATATTCGTACCTTGTTTTATTCGTATCTATTTGTTTTCCTTCTCAAATTGCAAATATCCTAGAGGTTTTTTGACATGTAAACTCACTGACAGTTTCACGTACTCGCTCCTAATTTCATTCATTCTGCTAATTTCATCGTTCCTGGAGCAAATATTTTAAGTACTAAACATTATAAAAGTATTTAAAACGATATTCATGCCTTGTTTCATTTGGATCTGGCCTTTTTAGTCAGAAATGAGCAAATATTCTCGAACGATTTCCCTCTCGTAAACCCACTGACAGTTGTCATAATTTTCCGATGTCATAAATAATCCAATTTTTAGAAATGTCGAGCGAAAATTATTGAGATTTTTTTGGAATTTATCTAATCTTTTTACAAATGAGAAACAAATAAAATATAAAACAATACACGCAAGGTAACGGGTTTACTGACTCAAGGAGGTAACTGACTCGCCTGCGGCTCGTCAATTATATCCTCCATTCGCCAGTAAAAACTCTCTTACCTTGCTACTAATGTTATATACTATAACTAGACATTATGAGCCATATTCCAAAAATTCAAGTTTGGGTAGATTTCTTTGATTATTTGATAGATCTACCCAAATTATGGAAAATAAAATCCGAGATATATAAAGAAAGCCTTGGACAGGGCTTTTGACCGCTTGATCATCGGTAAAGCAATAATGCTATCACCTCAAAATTCTGTATGGGACTTGAGATTCATGCTAAGTAAATGAATGCAAAATCTCAGCATGCTTAGAACTATATTCTGAAAATTAAAAAAAAAGAAATATGTAAAAAATCAATAATTAGAAGATATTAAATTTTATGGTCAGATGATGCGATTCTCTTGAAAATTCTCATGAACATTCATTATATCAATCTCATTCATAAAATGGATTTCACTCGAAATTGATATCTTGTTACGGTAATATAAAGATTATTCTTTTAAATTTTCCAATTGCATCTTTTATGGGTCTGTTCACACTATGGCCACAAAATTTTGCATGAGACTTATGAGGAGCATTCTGGATGGGACCGAGAAATTCTAATTCGATTGGTTTCGTTTTGAGATATCAAGAATCGAATATTTGGAATAGTTATATTCCATGGGGAATCCTGTACGATTTGGTTGGTTAACGGAGTTAACCGTGGCATTTGAGAACCGAACCGAAAATCTCAAGTCTGTAGGACAATCCCTTCAAAAGATATCGTATTTGCGACCGGACCACCCCATGGACCAAATTGAATTTGACCACGAATTCATCATCAGGGAGTTAAATCCTATGTTTTGAGACCATTTTTGGCTCAAAATTCGAAAAGTTCTTTCACTAAACCGAAATGGGAAAATTGGGACCGATTTTTTGTACCACTCCCTATTCAACTTCTTTTTATTCTTAGGAGTGTGCTGCACCTCGTCGTCGCATATATCGTTTAAAATAACATATAATGAAAGATCTTTTTCCATTTTAGAGAATTCCATATTATTTGTTCATTGGACCATCCTTTGCGTCAAACGAAAGCGAAACATAGCGTGTAAATATGTCCAGCACTGTTAAACTGCACGGCAAAATACTCCCTCTAATGCATTGAATATCGTATATTTCCACTGTGAATTTCCGAACCTGTATAGGCGCTCAGGAAAGTCTTAAAATGAAGCGTTCGTCTACATCACGAGGAACTGCCAGGCCACGCTTAGCCCCTGAATTTTCAAAAAGTGCAACAAGTTGAGTACTGTAAGAGTACGTTCAGATGATGAGCCTTAGTCCGGAGCCATTCTGTGAACTTCGAAAAGAACAGTAGGTGATGGGAGTTGAATAAAAGTGGAGAAAACAATCCCTGAATTACGCAATTTGCAATCAAATATGGAAAGCAGCAACGATAGTGTTATTCAACTCGGTTGCCGGAAAAATATTGTACGAAACCCGCCTGAAAAGGGTTTTTTGTACTTGCAGACTTCCAGATTTCTATATTTTCGTATATTTCTCCAAAAAAACCTTCTTCTCGGACTTGGTACATAAATTACTATTCCTGTCAACCGTAACATAAAAGCTCTGTTTGACTCACACCAAATTTATCAATAATGACTACTTTTAATGCATGATTCTTTCGTATCACGAAAAAATCTGGTGATCAACTGATTTATTAATCTAGTAATTGATGATCTAGAACTTTTATTTTTGTCATCAGAATGAACTTGTTGATTAAACTACTAGTTTTCATTTACTTGGTTTTTATTTTGGGGTCTTCAAAAAGTCTGAATGAAATTCTTCAGATTTATATTGATGATGAAGATTGGTTATGTCATTTGAATATAAAGTAGTGATTGTTGAAGTGATATAAGGTTTCTTGAATAAAATGATATCACATTGATCTCAAACCAACTATGATGATAATAATATAAGACTAAAACTTCTAGAGATTATTCACATAGAGATATTTTACAGAACTCTTGGACAGCCCCAACATACGCCACAAGCGTAGCTACCAGCAGAAAAACAAGACCTCCCCCAGCCAGAATTCCAACCAAGCAGACAAAGAAAAGAGTCCTGTATTCGCGACAGAAAATTGCACGGTAGTGGTCGCCCAAGTAGGAGGAACAGCAACCTTGCCATGTGTCGTGAGGAAGTTCAACAACGGGGTGGTAAGTGTGGATTATACCCGAGTCATTTAGAAGTGGTTGTAGGTTGTAGGGCTCCAGCACACCGGTGTTAATTAGGGTGCGTCTTTGTATTCATTAAATTGCTATTACGGAGCTTTCACCCGGCTACGTTAGTTACTTCAAAGGAGAGCCAGAAGGAAATATGTATTATATTTCGTGTATGTATATGTACGAGTACCTATGTGGGAGTTCGCGTAGGTTTGTTAGTCAATTTTTATTGACATGCTTTAATTAGCTCGGAAAGAAGCCATAGCTCTCAGCTAATTTGTATGCAGAGTGTGTTTTGAGTTGGGAAAACATAGGATAAACGTCTCGAAATTCGTTCAAGGTAAATGCAAAGGAAGGAGGTACCTAATTCATAAGGATTCTCGAGAGATGACGTTGTTGCGGTTATAGCACAAGAAACAATACGCCAGATCGTGAATTATATCGTCCTGGAGTACTTCATATCACTCAGAGCTATCTCCATACTGATGAGCCCAAATAGTTCGAACCTGAATGCTCTGTGCATGATATTACCTCCTTGTTGTTCTTAAGTCGCGTCCACATTATGCCGAACGACATCATTTGACTTGTGTCGTTCTACAAAGTCGAATAAGTGTGGACGTTGTAGCAGTCGAATCGAATCATGTCGCTTCCAACCCGAATGAGCGCGGTCGAGATCAAAGGAAGTCGTTTATCATTCGACACGTCCACACCGATGTCGAATTCGAACGTGTCGAATGATGTCGTTCGGCATAGTGTGGACGCGCCTTTAGAACGTTGACGAAACTAGTTGCGAAATATGAGTGGTCAGTGTTGACTATATTTCAGTCATTCATAAGTGATTGTATGGCTCCAGCAAACCAGTGTTATAGTCCATTTCAGGAGAGTATGAAGTGAAGAAACCTCTTAGCCCCTCCTATCGCTACGGCCTCTTTATCGTGAACGCGACAGAGTAGCCATCTCTCTCTCTTATACCAGTCCGATAGCGCGCGAATATGAATGACAACGAACGAATGTTCTATGAAGAAGGAGGGGCTTAAGTTTAATTCATTTTATACTCTCGTAGAATGAAATACGGGGTCTTAATAAATGATTGAACCATCCTTTGTATAGTCTTAGGTAATATTTTATCTTATGGTTTTTATGCAAAGTCTACAAATTTATAATTACAATCACATTATTCAATTTCTTTCGGAATGACAAGCCAAAACTCGCAGTATCAGTTGTTTAAATCATGTTCAACACCAGAATGTAAATATTTGAAATAGTCCAACGCCAACTGCCTTGTAATAATCATTTATAGAGAGCCTGTATAATTAGGGTGCTTCTTTGTATTCATTAATTTCCTATTACGGAGCTTTCACCCAGCTACATTATATTTCGTGTGTGTATGTACGTGCTTGTTCGTGTAGAATTGTAAGTCGATTTTTATTGACATGCTTTAATGAGCTTGGAAAGAAGCTATATCAGCTAATTCATATACAGAGTATGTTTTGAGTTGGGAAAACATATAGGAAAAACGTCTCGATGTTTCATTCGAATAAATGCAATCGCAAAAGGTAATTGATAAGGATTTTCGAGAGATAGCGTTGTTTCGGTTATAGTACCAGAAACAATAAGGCAGATCGTGAAATATCGGGTCCCGGAGTGCCTCATATCCCCAATAGGGCAAACGTGCGCCTTTGTTTTCATTAAATACCTATTACGGATCTTTCACCCATCTACGTTAGTTTTCAAAGGAGAGCCGAAAGGAAAATATGCATTATATTTCGTGTTTGTATGTATGGTCCGTTAAGGAAAGTTTGAGCTTTCAGTTGGCCATGACAATTTGACAAATTCTACTGTGTATATTAAAATTTTATTTTATGTTGTTTATTTTCTTATCAGATTGATACACAATGTCGTCAATATAACATAATGTTTTCTGATAACTCGGAAGCTCGTCGGACGAGGCCGGGTACATTCAGCAACGTTGACTTTATTTTACGTTATGACAGCAAATACTGCCAACTTCAGATAAATAAACAAACGCCTACTATGCGCTCAAACTTTCGTGAACGGACTATATGTGGCAGTTCGCGTAGGTTTGTCAATTTTAAATGACATGCTTTAATGATCTGAATAGAAGCCATAACTCTCAGCTAATTTGTATACAGAGTGTATTTTGAGCTGAAAAAACATATAGGCGAAAATTCTCGAGAGATGACGCTTTTTCGGTTATTGTTCCAGAACAATCGATCGTATAGGGTCCTTGAAAACCTTTCATCATTCAGATCTATCTTCATACTGATAAGCACTAATTGGACGAAACTTCTGTCTGAGTGCTCTAATTCTCGAATTATGAGTTTGATATTTGCTGATTTTTGTCGATCAACTCCATTCTCTACTGTCATATATTTAATATTTCAATTTGCGTTCTGCATTAAACTTCCTATTATTCTTCAAGTGACATATTATAAAACTTTTGTTTCCGTAGGGGGTAGAACGAAATGTGAATTATATTTTATATTGCTTAGCAAGGAAACTGTTTAAAAAGCACAGGGTACCATAGTATTGTGATATAAAAGTTTCTGTGTAATGTTTTATTTCAGTTTCTCCAGCACAAACAAGAGGGGAGATAACGAGCAATTCCTGAAAAACCCAAATATCAATTTGGGGCTTATAACTCGGAAACAAGAAGATAAGGGTGAAGGGCATGAAATTGTCGGCATTTGGAGTTTCTCGAAACATTCTGATGTGCCATTGAATCTTTTCTAGTAGTTCGGAGTTCATAAAATTTGATTCATCCTGTAGAGATGATTTCGTTATTTGGTTTCGAATCAAAAGATAGTTTTCCATAACAATTAAGATTTTTTAGAAGACGAGTTTTCGTGAGTGATACAAGATTCTCCTGAGATTATATTTATTACCTCATAAACTTCCTTCATTTTGATACAATTCTATCCGCGATATATTTAAAACCACAATTGACGCGTGTAAGTTTTTCAGGCACAAACAGAAGAGGAGATAATAGCCGAATTTTGAATAATCCAAATGTCAATTTTGATTTATGAGTCGAAAACAAAATAAAATGCAGGAATGTAGTTTTTGGAAAAAATAACATTGTAAGGTAATATAGTTTCCTCAGGATTAAAGAGTTGTTTTTCGGGATTCAGTTCATCTTGAGAATGCTCTCGTTTTATTTCTTTACAGAATCAAAGGATAGTTTCCTAAACAATTTGACTTTTCAAGAGGACTTTTGCCGTCAGTAATACAAGCTTTGGTTGAGGATAATATTTGTCACCCATATCTGCTTCTTTATAATACAAATTCACGTCAGCAGGCAAGTATTATCACCACAAATCAACTGGTCTGCTATCGTTTGTGTTACATCACTCTGCATAGATGAATGGAAAACGTGACATGCAGCATATAGGCAACGAAATATCGGAAGCTACTGAATTCAGGATACCTACCGGCACGCAAAAGAGATTCGCTCTGTTCTGATTACAATAAACATAATCTCCATATGCCTGGGAACACGCACCACATGAATATTGTGCCGGCAATAATATTATTAGACCCAACCAGCTCTAGTGTGCCGACATAATCTGCCAGTTTAAATATTCATGGCATGTTTGTGACAGTCGGTTCTTGTTTTGGAAAATCCTTTCGTTTGGGGACGGTTGTACTTTGGAATTATAATTTCATTGTTCGACAATATTCAGGCTGAAACAAATAGCTGAACTATACCCTATCCAATGCTAGAAAATCCATTAGTGGAATATTAATAGTTTGGTATCGAAAATATAACTGAGTGAAATTGTCGAATGAAATGGTTCATCAAAATGAAATTCTTTGAGATTTGATGAGTTGTGAAATAGTTTATTGCTCCTACTTCGTTCAAGGTTCATGCAGTAGGAAGGGGGTGGTTATTCGCATAGATTCTCAGAGATGGCGTTGCGTCGGGTATAGTACCTACCCCAAGTAATATGCCGGACCATGAAACATAGGGTCCTGAAGAGCTTTATATCATTCAGAGCTGTCGTCATGCCCCAAAGGGTTGAAATGCTTCGGATGATTCATCTCCTGGAAGGTTGACGAGACAAACTTCGAATTATAAGTTATTGCTCCTAGAATCACAGCATACTATAATTCGTCTGTAAGTTTCGAATTTTTGAGCAGAATGAAGCTCGATTATAATATTTCCCTACCTTCTTCTGATTGCGAGTGATGAGCCGAAATTGAAATTGGACAATTGGCTAAACGAAAATTTGGTCATTATCTCTGCTTCTATTATTTTGTCCTAGAACCTTGAAATAACACATTTACAAACATTTTTTCGACCGCTATCAAGTGGAATACTGAAACTTTTTGAGGATGGTACTTTTTGAGATATAGATATAATGCGTTCCTCTAAAAAGAAGAGGGATTTATTAACAATATCAACAACATCAGTACAACATACCTAAAAAGAAGAGGGAAACAGCATTTAAAGCCTCTAATTCGGGTTTTCAACAAGTAGGTACAACTTAAATTGAATTCTTCGACAATTTGAAAATAAACCTTCGAAATATAAACTGTCTGTCCTGACATTCCGGATAACTCAATGAAATATGAAAGAAAAGCGCAACACGTACTTTCTTTACAGAGGATATAGGATTTAATACAGATAGGATCAAACGCCTTAGCAAAAAAAGATATAATATTATATTATCAGATATAATATTATTTGTTCATCGAGGTATTTCTTGAGAGGTTGCTTGAAAGGCATGACTGACGAGGACATGAATGATGTTGACGACATCGTAAGTTTCTTGGTAAAAGACTATCGTAACGACTCATTTTCATGATCTCTCTCCTAGAGTGAAATGTATGATTCAGGGATCTCCAATTTAACCCACTCTGTAAACTTTTCATAAGTAAAAAATTCTCCAGAAGTCATTGGCCACCAACTCATGGAGTTTGTTATCAATCAGTCAAGTGATTTTGTCCTCTTGCTCCTGTATAACTGCCAACTATAATTCGAAAACAGTGACATAGATCAGATCAATATCTAATAACTCGCTACAGTTCTGAATTAAATCTCAAATATTGAGCGAACTACAGTTATTTTCGTAACACGCTAATTTGATCTAAAATTTCGAAAAATTGTCAATAACTCAAAAACCTTCAAAGAAAGGTATGAAAAGTAAGAGTAAATTGATTTAATATATTATGGAGTATCATAAAAAAATAATCATCAATTTGTTCTACTCTATAAACTCTCTATAAGTAATAAATTCTCCACATAACGTTGGCCACCAACTCATAAAGTTCGTTATCAATCAGTAAAGTGATTTTTTTTTCTGGTGCTTCATTGAAATCCTTAAGCACAGCAGGACTTCATAAAGTCCATAAAAGTAGAAAAAAAGCGTTTAACAAAAAATGTAATCGTGAAAAATTCCGCGTCTACAGAGGTCCAAGTGCTGCCGGTGTCTCTTTTTCACTAAATCGGCGGTTTGAAGGAACCGATATCGATAACAATTCCTTATTATTATTTGGATATTATTTGGACTGGGTTCGTTATTGTTAGGTCAGCCTTTCAGGAATTGCGATCATTTATAGATTTTTTGTTTTCTGCAAAACTCATTTATGGACACCCTAGTAGGTCGTAAATGCATTGACAACCTCCTTAGGAGCCTTTGCCGTTACCTCTTGAGTGTCAAGGACCAGTTTCACCATTGGAATTGTTCTCAGACCAGCCAGCTCTGGACACTTGCGTACTTTTGTTCAGCTGTTTCTGATTTTCATTCACATATCCTACAAAGATCATCTACTAACTTTCCATGTGGTACAAATGATCACCCGAAGCTCAGCTCGCGACCGATTTCTGGTATGGGTAGGTATGGACTGAGTAAGTCCAGGGTTGTTTCACTGTTTTCATCGGCTTTGTCATTTTCTTTCATCACTTGTTTTTATTTTCCTGTGATCACGATATTTAAACAGGGCATAATATTTCTTTTCGAATTCCAAAACACAACAGCTTTCAATTAAGATATGTTGCAACTCGAAAACAAAAAAAGAGTTATGCTGCTGACGGCATTGTGACTTTTTCGGAAAAGGACCATTCTAACGTGCCATAAATATTCCTTATTTTATAAAGTTGAGAAAGAATGTTTTAGCGATCAACAATTAGGTAAGCTCTGTACATACTCACAAGAAATACAAAAAGTTCTGTAGAAAAAAATTTGCCACTAAAACTTTGTTTTCTTCTATCAGTCAAGTGATTTCTTCCTCGTGCTCCATTCAGAAATTCCCTTCCCTCAACGACTACAGACCTACGTAAAATCCACCCTTCTTAAGTATACCCTATAAGAAGGGTGATATGGCGAATCGGGTGAAATAGTGATTTACTATATTTCTTTTCCGAGTGCACAGATGTCGCTTAATGTCTGAGTACCAGCTGTTTCTGATGATCCGTTCAACGTGCACCTGCAAAAAGTTGGGCCCGTTTCAAAAATCGTACTAAATTTGTACAAAAATATTTGCTATGCTCAATAATTTTTTATACGTTGCAGGCGTTTAGAGAGATTGCTTTCCGTAACGAAGGCCTAGAAGTATTTCTTGATATATTTATGTAATACATAACCTAGAAAACATGGCCTCTAATATTTCCTTTTCTTGCTGTGTTATTCACCGTTTCACCCATAGGAATTGGGAGATATTTGAATCCTGGCATGGGTGAAATGGTGAAGGAAAAAGCGTATTTTTATAAGTTTTGTCGAGGGTTTTGTGGATGCATAAATTTTAAAAAATATTTTAAAAGATATATTTTCTGTTGAAGCGGAGGGCCTAGGACGAATCGCAGCTTTTTATCTTTCGTGTTTCTTCTGGTTAGGTCTGTTCGAGGGTTTGTCACTATTCAATCACCATTGTTCCAGGTAAGGATGCCTATATATAGAAGAAAAATTAATGGCTTTAGCTGACGTTTTGAATTCTCCAGAAATCATCGTTAAACTCCGAAACAGAAATCGTCAAAAAAAACAATCGTGTCAGTGAAAAGTGGACCAGATGCTAAAGGAAAGCTCAAAGGAAAAACCATAGCAAAAAAAAAGCAAACGGAAAATCTTAGATACGTAACCTAAGAAATGAAAAATGTCCACCACTGACGCCGAATCGTCGAATCATCTCTGGATGTCGACTTGCAGGACGAGGATGACGGCATGGACGATGATGAGAGTTGTTGTGTAGGATGTGGTGAACTTGACAGTTGCACTAAAAAGGACGTCGATTGGATGGAATGTATTAGCTGCCAACATTGGCTGCATGAAGATGCACAAAATATGAATCCATGTGTAATTTGTTCGGGTAAAAAGCAAAAGAAGTAAGATCACCATTCATCCTTGAGCATGGGTGAAATGGCGAATTGGTTTGAAAAAAAAATTCATTTCCAGAGTTTCGTTATGCCATATAGAATTTTGATTTTTCAAGGAAGATTATCGTTTTCTGTGATGTTCGAATCAATAAAATATTTTAGAAGCCATAATATTCCTCCTAGAATTGAAAATCGTATAGGTAAACAGGTCAAAATTCAGACTCGAAAACCAAAAAAGTTGAAGCAATGCGATTGGAGGCATTGCAAATTCTCGAAAAGATCATATTTTCGTATCGTGCATTCATTTTTTCTTTCTCTTAAACTCAAAAAGGATAATTCGAAATCACCAATGTTTTTACCCTGTATACACTTCAGAACTGAAAAAACGTCTTCAGTAAAAATGAGCCACCAAATCCAAGTTTTCGTTATCAATCAGTCAAGTGATTTTCTTCGTTCTCATCCTGAAGGTCCTCGAAGACTACAGGACTACATAAAATCCCCCGTTCCAAAGTAGAAACAGCGTTAAACAAAAAACGTAACCGTGAAAAACTCCTCGTCGACAAAGGTCCAAGTGCTGCCGGTGTCTTTTTTTCGCTAAATCGGCGGATGGGAGGAACCGATATCGATAGCGTCACCCCGTCTCTTTTGTCTTGCCCCAGCTCGCATTTCCCTGCAGATTACTTTTCTGTCGAACTTACGGTTTTCGGACGAATGGAAAAACTTTAGAATTCATTTGTTCGGGGTGTTGGAATAACACGAGATGGGTCGAAGTCTGTTCGCCCTCTTCGGGTACCTTTTTCAATAATTGCTTTATTTCAGCGGATTCGCGCTTCTCAATCCAGGATTCAACTGAATTTATGTCATTTTAAAGCATTTCAGGGTGTTGTTCCGGAAAAAGTTTTTTTCATTTTGAATGAATGATTTTCTGTGTCGTCTGGTGTGTAAGAGGGGGGGAAAGCAGTAGGTATTGTTCACAAAATATAGGTTTGGAAATTAGTATCGGAAACATATGATTTCGAATGAAAAAACTTAAGAATTCATTTAGTCGGGGTGTTGGAATGACACGAGATGGGGTTCATCGGATTCGCGCACTCAATATAGGATTCAACGGAATTTTTGTCATTTTAGAGCGTTCCATAGTGTCTCGGAGGAAGTTTTTCCCATTTTGAATGGGGGATTTCCTGTGACACAGTAGGGGCTGTTATGTAGAAGCTGCTGAACCGAAGAAACTGTTTTAATGACGCAAAATGTACAAATCTTCGGCTTGAATTATTCGTTATGAAGGTAACTTATTTTGATAATTCAGACAAATAGTATTACTGTCAATCTTTGCTATACCAAATTTCTCTGCAGATTACTGTTAGTATCATAATAGGGGAGCCGTAAACCAATAATCCCAATACGCCATAAAGATACGGCAGAAGTTCGCAACACCGAATATTGGTCGCGTTCTTAAACAGATTTTACTTGACTGCTCCAATAAATTCACGAAAAGAAAATAATTAATTCTGGTATTTCATACAATTAGTATTCCCATAATCGATGCTATATAAAATCACATTTTCCTGCAGAATACTTCCTGTCGAACCTACTGTGTTCGGACGAATGGAAAAACTTTAGAATTCATTTGTGGGGGGTGTTGGAATAACACGAGATGGGTCGAAGTCTGTTCTGCCGTTTCGGGTACCTTCTCATAATTGCTTTATTTCAGCGGATTTCGCGCTCTCAATCCAGGATTCAATGAATTATGTCATTTTGAAGCGTTTCGGGTGTTCCGGAAAAAGGTTTTTTTCCATTTTGAATAGAAGATTTCCTGTGACGCTGTGGCGGCTGGTGTTTAGGAGGTGGGAACAACAGTGGGTATTTGTTTAAAAAAAATATTGGTATGGAAATTAACATCGGAAACCTATGATATTCAATTGGAAGTAAAAACTTCAGAATTCATTTGTTTGAGGTGTTGGAATAACATAATACGAGATGTAGTTCAGCGGATTCACGCACTCCATCCAGGATTCAACGAAATCTATGCCATTTTATAGCGTTTCTTGGTGTTCTCGGAAGAAGTTTTCCTCATTTTTAATGGAGGATTTCCTGTGACGCAGTAGGGGCTGTTATGCAGGAGCTGCAGAGCTGAAGCACCTGTTTTAATGACGCAATATATACAAATCTTCGGCTTGAATTATTAGTTATGTTCTCGGACGAATGAAAAAAACTTTAGAATTCATTTGTTCGGGGGTTGGAATAACACGAGATAGGTCGAAGACTGTTCTACCTTCAGAGTAAGAATTAAACATAGAGATGCCCCTACGCTTGAATAGTCAACCAAGCTTTATAGAGTGAGATGGAAAGCATTTCACTGCCACCCTGGGGTGAAGTGAACATCAGGTTAGATTTCCACCTTTTCAATTCAATTCAATAGGTATCATAATTTTTCCATAGTTTAAATACCGAAAACTCCTAAAAAACAATAAACTACCACAAGTAAAATATTCAGTTCATGAACGTCAAATTGAAACGAAGAACTGAACAGTAATAAACAGTAACACAACGATGTCGCCAAAACTGACAGAATTGTATAGCAGACTCTAGCTGTAAGTATCATAGTAGGGAAAGCTGTAAGCGAATTATGCCAATACGCAATACAGATACGGCACAAGTTCGCACAACGCTGAAAAAAAAAATATTAATTCTGGTATTCCGTACAATTAGTATTCCTATTAATCGATGCTGATGAAACCACATTTTCCTGCAGATTACTTTCCTGTCGAACTTACGGTGTTCAGACGAATGGAAAAACTTTAGAATTCATTTGTTCGGGGGTTGGAATAACACAAGATGGGGACAGTCTGTTCTGTCCGTCTTCGGGTACCTTCTTCAATAATTACTTTATTAACATCGGATTCGCGCACGCAATCTAGGATTCAACGGAATTTATGTCGTTCTCAAGCGTTTCAGAGTTTCAGATATTTCGATTCAGTAAGCGAAATTTCCATCAGAATCCGTCGTTAAAATTTGGTTCCTGATTACCACCCCAAATATTCCTTTCATATCGTACTCTTATATTTTTCCTTCCAAACAAATCTTAAGTTGATGAAAAAATATATCATATCGACTTTTCATCCCTTCACAAAGACTCAATCCTTGAAAATAATAATTTTAAATTGTGGCATATTCACTTTGTCTTATAGGGACACCTTCTTTTATTGGAAATTTTTGATCATTTATTATTTTTATTATATTTCTTAATGTATTTTGTGTCAATTTTTGTTTATTTGGTGTATTGTATATTTATTAGGAAATAAAACACAATTTTGGTTTGGTTTCAAAAGGTTTATGCACGTGATATGATGAAAAATCGTTCAAATATAATTTGATTTTACTGAAAAATCATCTGAAAGGACAAAATATAAGGGCGCAACCAAAGAAAATCCGTTGGCTGTTTTTTCAGGGCGTGATTATCAGAAGAAGAAAATTACATACATGTTGACGATGTCTTCGTAATTCAAAATACTTTTTGTTTGAACTTTCTATCCTTTCTTTGAAGGTATACAATATACAGTCAATGCCTTGCAACTTTGAAATCCTATTACACCGTACGTATCGAAGCATAGCACGTATGGTAATTTGACTTTGAACCAACCAATCTCAGTTGAGATTTGGACAGAAAAACCGTAATAGTGAATCATTTTAATTGTGCCTATACATTGCATTCAATTTTGCGGAAAGATTGTGTTGGCTATGATTTACGAAACATACTAACTTTATGTTGAAGTACCATATCTAAAAGCCGGGATAATGTTACATGAAGAGAAGTTATCAGATACATTCATATGGTGGATATAGGCCTATACCTACATACCTACCTACAGGTGATGATGACATTGAAAATTCGGAGAACACGATAATTTTTAGGAATCTCATTATAACGTGCGTTCAAATAAAAAGACAAGTAGACTAGAATATATTTCATTTTTATTATTTTATATTGACCATCAAAATTCCAAGCCTACTCGATAAGGAATTTTTTTGAACCCAAGTTCTAACCAAAATAAATCGAAAATCGACGTTCATTTCTATCTCGAATGAATTTCGTCCTCCCTACAGAAGTGAAGATGTGGAATGTGAGATATCCAATTATCTTATTCTTGAACGAATGTTGAATCATTTCATTGATGTGTTATCATAATTTCTGTTGAAATTATGATAAACGAATGAAAATTGAATTTCAGCATTCCTCTAAAAAATTCTCACTATAGTCGATTCATAATCCCTTCATGACCTTGGCATGACACAACGATGAAGTCAGAAGTTTAATCGCGTTTGGTGAAATCAGTTAAATTTCAAATTCATTACAATTTGAAATTAATATACATTAAAGACAAAAACAGGGGTTCACAGTTCAGTATAGAATAAATTCCATAATTTGAAGTTACACATTCAGAACCTGACGCTCAACTCTGAAGGTCTGTGAGTTTCCCATTTATAGCAGGAAGTGGTCTAAAACTAGTAGAATGCACTTCACTAATGGACTACCCATTGTTGAAGTTTATTCTGGCAGCGGATAATTCCGAATTAATTCATTTCATCCTGAAAAATATTCCAGATCGAAATTATATATTAAAATTTTTACTCTTGTTTTATTCCTATTTAGCTTTATAATGTCTATTTGGCAAAAGAATATTTTTCGAATTACGGAATTCAGTTAGATTGAACGAGAAATATTATAAGTGGGAAGATTGATGTATATATACCGGGTGTTCCAATACAAAGATTCAGACAAAAGTTACATTTTCTCAAATGTACCACCATATATTTGACTTCAAAAAAGGAAAGGCAAGCTCAAATTATGATGGGTTTCTTCAGATCACTATGTACATTCGATGTACCATTCACGAAAAAATCGAGAAAAATATATTTTTCAATTCATTAAGTCATTCTAAATAGTAATTTAAGAAGGAGACAGTAGACATATAGAATAGTCCCATATAAAAATGAATGAATGATTGAACTCTGGAATGTACAGATAAATTAAATAATTGTCAAACATCTACTACGAATAATGGTCAAAAAATTCTCATTTTGTTGAACACGAAAATTAATTTCAAAACTTTTTGCAAGATTTTCTTGTACCTAAATCTAATAGTTCATCAGCATTTTTCGATTCTGACAATTGCAGAATAAACCTCAGAAAATTAATCAATCAGAATACCTGTTCAATGTGCAGTCAATTGAAAATCGAGAATTGCTGAGAAACTATAGAGTTTTGGTATAAAAACACAAAAAAGGGTTCGAAAATTTTTGAGTTCAACGGGATGAAGAAGGTAAGGGCGTGCCATTTGAATTGAGGAAGTTTTTGATCATTATTCGTAGTAGATGTTTGAGAATTATTTATGATCACTCTGTTCACTACAGAGCTTATTTTTTTAATGGGACTAGGCTTATATGTCTACTCAAAAAAACATCGTTTGTTTCACTTGCGTAACTGGTACCTTCACCAATTACAACTTAAAATGACTTCAATATCTGGAATTGTTCGCGATTTTCTCGTGAATGGTGCATTAACTGTACAGACCGATCTGAAAAAACCCATCATGATTTGAGCTTTCCTTTTTGAGGTCAGATATAGGGTTTACATTTAAAAAGTGTTACTTTGCTCTGAGTCGTTGTATTGAAACACCCTGTATATATGAAAATGATTTTTTAATTGTGCTTCTGATTACCCTACACTCACCACAAAGAATATTTTCAAAAATCATCATTTACACCCTCAAATAACCATCTATCAGTGGTGGGCCACCGGGATATTTGAATGGATGAAATGGAATAAAAAATTTCAAATCAAACATTTTCTTATTACAATTTATTGAGGAGATATAGATAATGGTGATATCGATTTTCATATTGGGTCAATTTGTTATTCAATTTATAAACAAAGTCATTAGTATCCAATGGTTGGAGGAGAATTTATCTCAGTTTTCCAAGTAGGAATATTTCAGGAATAATTTATTAGTTCCAGTCCTTTCGATAGTTACATTTATAATGTACAGGGTATCCCAAATTCGAAGATCACTGAGAGA